>JAIEZT010000068.1:15547886-15743428 GCA_019594935.1 Periophthalmus modestus
CCTCTCCTTCTCGCTCTGTAACCCTCTCTTGCACCCCCCCCCCTCCCCTCTCTTTCTTCCTCTCTCTCCCTCACACCTTCTCCTCTCTCTTTCATCCCCTTGCATCTCTCCCTCGTCGGTCCATATCTCCTTCTCTCTCTTTCTCCCCCTATCTTTCTCTTCTCTTTCTGTCTCACTTCTCCTTTCTATCTCTTCAGCCCCCTTCCTCTGTCATCTCCCCTTTTCTCTCCCTGTCTGTCTCTCTCTCACCCTTTTCTCTCTCTTTTTCTCGTCATCCTTCTTCTCTCTTGTGCGTCTCTCTCCCTCTCTCTCTCTTTCTCCCCCCCTCTCTCTCTCTTATTTCTCATTTCTCCTTTGTCTCTCTTTCACTTAATTAATCACTTTTATTGTATATAAGGTACTGTTTGTGGGTTACTTCCAATGAATTCTTTGAAGTGTCTTTGACGTTTTCGTGCTGTGGTTCGTGGCTTTCTTGGTTCGTCTTTATGTTGTGGCTCACAGGGGCTGGTTTGAACAGGGTGAGGGGGTCCACGGTGGAGAGAGTTAGTGTGTGTGTGGAGCTCTGTGAATCCTGCCCAAGACTATAGCCCCTCACTGCGCCCTCAGTGCCCCCATGTGCTCTGGACCAACTGCACTGATCCAATACCAATAGGCTTTGAACTTTTCTATCTTCTATTTTTGAGTTTTGGCCATGTCGTATTGTAGTTTTCCACCTCAAAAATATATCTGTAGATGTTGTTTGCTTACAGGTACACTGTGTAACATTTCTAGTGGCAGGTACATAACTGCTTGAATGGAAATCCAGATTTGTTCCTCAGTATTAGCTTATTTCCCATCTTTCCCCATGGAAACAAGAAGGGATACCACTAGGCCAAAGTTACAGGTCAGATCAGTGGAGAGGTAAAGAATGCCTGTTTTTCTCCAATATAGATCTGAGTAACAATGTATCAAAATGTAAATTTTAGTATAGTAAAAATCATAGCTTTGAATAAAATCTAGGTAGATAAGTTAAATGCCATACTGAGGAACATTTCATGCTTCTTACGAACCCACTCCTTCTGCTCCCGGGGCGGTGGGTTTTGGGTCATTGTCGTGCTGAATGACCCAGCCACGTTTCATCTTCAATGCCCTTGCTGATGGAAGCAGGTTTTCACTCAAAATCTCACGATACATGGGCCCATTCATTCTTTCCTTTACATGGATCAGTCGCTTCCTGGTCCCAATGCAGAAAACACAGCCCAAAGCATGATGTTTCCACCCCCTCATGCTTCACAGTAGGTCTGGTGTTCTTTGGATGCAACTCAGCATGCTTTCTCCTCCAAACATGACAAGTTGAGTTTTACCAAAAAGTTCTATTTTGGTTTCATCTGACCATATGGACATTCTTCCAGTCCTCTTCGGATCATCCAAATGGTCTCTACCAAACTTCAGACGGGCCTGGACATGTACTGGCTTTAAGGGGGGGACACATCTGGCACTGCAGAATTTGAGTCCCTGGTGGCGTAGTGTGTTTACTGATGGTAACCTTTGTTACTTTGGTCCCAGCTCTCTACAGGTCATTCACTAGAGCCCCCCCGTGTGGTTATGGGGATTTTTACTCACTGTTCTTCTGATCATTTTGACCCCATGGGGTTGAGGTCTTGCGTGGAGCCTCAGATCAAGGGAGATTATCAGTGGTCTTGTATGTTTTCCATTTTCTAATAATTGCTCCCCCAGTTGATTTCTTCACACCAAGGAGTCTGACTGTTTGCGGTTGTGGACAAGGCGTCTTTCATACTGATAACGAGTTCAAACAGGTGCCATTAATACAAGTAACGGGTGGAGGAAAGAGGAGCCTGTTAAAGAAGAAGTTACAGGTCTGTGAGAGACACAAATCTTGCTTGTTTGTAGGTGACCAAATACTTATTTTACTGAGGAATTTACCAATTAATTCATTAAAAAAATCCTACAATGTGATTTCCTGGATTCCCCCCCCCCCCATTCTGTCTCCCATAGTTGAAGTGTACCTGTGATGAAAATTACAAGCCTCTCTCATCTTTTTAAGTGAGAGAACTTGCAGAATTGGTGGCTGACTAAATACTTTTTGCCTCACTGTACTTGCTCCCCAATGTAGTGAAGTGAAAGTAAAAAATATCCTCTTGACTTTCGTAAACTATACCTAAAATATATACTTAAGTACAGTACTTTACTACTTTAACTTTGCTGTTTTGTTCCACCACTGGGTCTTGCTAAAGTATCCTGTCTTTTTAAAGTAATCCTGTAGATTAACACCTCAACAAACCTGTATAGAACTGAATCCCAGTTTGTAAACAGAAATCACAAATCTAATCAGAATACTTGGCAAAAAAAAAAGATTACATTTTTGCCCCAAATTGTGGCTTTCATTTTCACCTGACTCATCATCATTTTCATTTTAATCAGCCTTCAGCACAAAGCTATTTTGAGTTTCGCCATGCTGCTAATTTGTCATTTCAACATGCGTCAATCCCAATTGTTGCCAGCAGAAGCCACCAGACGTTTCATCATGTGTTCAAACGCACGTGAATGCAACATATTTTCCCCTGCATGTAATTAGGTAAAGTTACGAAACAGAAAATACTTATGCAAAGATGTCAGAAGGCATTTAAAAAGTTCAGATTAAAAGACTTTGTGGACGGAGACAGTCTAATCAGATGCGTCCTCATAGACTTCCTTGATGAATGAACGCTTCCTCTTTGTTCTTGAGCTCATTACTGCCTTGGCGTCAGTCCTGTTCACTGTCACGCTTCACACACTGCTGCTGTGGTTCCAACCCTAATGTGATTTGAAATGCTTCTTTCATGTTCACACGCAGCCAACACTATAAACAATGTCTCCAAAGTCCAACCATCAATGGAACGTGTTGGACAAATAGGAACAACAAGGCCCCATTACCCCTTTGTGGTATGGGTGAGGGCCCTTGGGTGCTGCAGCTGTGAGCTCACCCCATCACACTCCTCTTGCCCTGATGGAGGCCCCCCTGTGGAGTGATGCATCATGGGATACCGTTCACGTAATGGGGCTGCCACTGAGAAACAAGGGAGAGAGCAGAGCTTGTTGTCACGTCAACTTGTTTGTTCTGAGTCATTATGGCAGCCCCCTGCAGCTGTCTATGGCAAACTGTCTCTTCCTGATCTGTGCCTGCTCACACTGTATAAAGGGTCATCTTCACTATTTTTCTCCTGACTATCTTTCCATGTATTGGTTAAATGATATGATTCTTTGATTTGTTGAAAACCAGTAGTGTAGTCTTGCACTCTCCATCCTAGTCAGAAAATCACCAATAATGTTCCAAAATTGTTCAGCCCTGAATCTTTATTAATTCAAATTTGTGTTACCTACAAAATAAAGCAATCATCGAATGAAAGCAATCAGACAGCCATACTATAGTTTCTGGTGGAATTTAAAAATGGCAAAGCTGTTATGTTCTGGCCGTTGTGTTTACTTTATTGACAATATGTCTGCTCATTCTCTGTGTGTGTCCTGAAATGTGTCACTGGTGCCGCAAGCAGCCCCTGTCCTCAGCCCCTGTCCCCTCAGCCCCTGTCCACAGCCCCTGTCCTCAGCCCCTGTCCTCAGCCCCTGTCCACAGCCCCTGTCCTCAGCCCCTGTCCACAGCCCCTGTCCACAGCCCCTGTCCTCAACCCCTGTCCACAGCCCCTGTCCTCAGCCCTTGTCCTCAGCCCCTGTCCACAGCCCCTGTCCTCAGCCCCTGTCCTCAGCCTCTGTCCACAGCCCCTGTCCACAGCCCCTGTCCACAGCCCCTGTCCTCAGCCTCACCCTGTCCTCAGCCCCTGTCCTCAGCCCCTGTCCTCAGCCCCTGTCCACAGCCCCTGTCCACAGCCCCTGTCCACAGCCCCTGTCCTCAGCCCCCCTGTCCTCATCCCCTGTCCACAGCCCCTGTTCCACAGCCCCTGGTCAGGAGAGTTCACAGCCCCAGTCCAACGCAGGTCGTCCACAGCCCTGAGTCCCAGCCCCTGTCCTCAGCTCCCCAGCTAACAGCCCCTTGTACAAGCCCCTGTCCATCCAAATGATTCATCACCCCCTGTTCACAGAATTTTGTTTTCAGGCCCTGGCTTAATCCTTGTGACAAGGAGTGAACAGCACTTAGGGAATAGAGTTTGCCAGGAGCAACGCATTCGTGACATACCTGAGCTCCAGGCTACATGAAGCACCATTTAATGTCACTAGACAATGAACAAACGATGTTAACCAAACATGGATGCTACTCATTTATTTGTTTATTATGGCGTTTGGTTGTGACACATACTTGGTGACACATACTTAGTTGCTAATAACTATTGTAGGAGCATCAACTATTGGTTTCACTGGACTCTTCTATGGCTCCATGTAAAAACTCATTTAGTGTACCTATTTAACATGTAACCTGTACAGAACGATATACACGACTATATAAACATCTAACCTAAATGGAACATTAAGAATTACAAACCCAAATATTTGAGGACAAAAAAATCTAACACTAAATATCAGTCTATAAATAGTTGGCACGACCTGTATCAACACACTTGAGTCCAAAGTCTCAGTGTGGAGTACAGGGCGAGGGTGCTGTCACATAAAATGTATGAACTGATGTCCTTCTTTCAGATGTTGGACAAGAGCCAGTGTTCCTGTATCGATTATGTAGTATTTTCAGAAAAAATCCTTCAAATGTTGAACCCAGTCCATATATACAGAATTATAGTTGATTGTGTAGGCCACTGCTCTCTTCTGTGTAGTGTTTGTGAAAAAAGACAGAAAAGATATATCTATAAGCCTTATAAAACTGCATATTCATGATTATATAGAACGATACATAAACAGGACAGCAATGGATCCTGAGAGGCTTTAGTATGAAATAGAAAGTGCTGAGGCAGATGAGCCTTTTTACATCTACCTTATTCATGTCTTTGAAAGCAAATAGGACAAGGTATTTTTATAACTGTCTTTATAGCACAAGCAGCTCTGTAGTTTTGTTTAGAACTAAGAAGCTAAAAGTGGGAGAGAGAGATGAGTTTATCAGTGGACAGTAATGTTTTTTATGTATTCATGTATGTGTTTTTATACTGGAGATGATAATATAATAGTTTATAAACAAAGACTTGTGAGTAGCACAGCTCATGTTTGGTGGTGACCATAGAAACACTTGTGTGATTGAAGGTCACCAAAGAGCTCCGTGTCTTTATATTCTGACTGCTGCAGGAAGGAAAACCAGATTTTACCATGGCAACACTTTGGACTGAATAAAAGGCACACTGCTGAATGACTTAAAATGGTGGAAAAGTGGATTTGGGTAAAGACTTCAAATGTACTAAGAAACAATTCTCTGTGTCCCAAGACAAATGTCTCCTCCCATGAGAGACAATAAAAGATTAGCTTTTTCTTAACGAAAGAAGGAAACTTAAGACTAGAGTGTCGTTAGGGACTAGTCCGGATTTGTACCCACAACCTATTGCTTTTGCTTCAACCAGTGGGATGTGGGAATCTAAGTTGAACTATGATTGATGTTTTATTGTGTTGTTATGTTTGTGTCCAGAGGCAAGACACTTCTCTCTGGCTGGTACATATTTTGTGCTGTCCAATAGGCATGTTATTGGATTTGGATGTTTTTAGCAGATTTTTGTCTTGGAGCTATTGGACTGTCTTTTCCTTTGTGAGGCCGGGCCACACTAGAGGCATTCAGTACACTGAAGTCTGTCTGATAAATACACTCAGAGTTATTTACATACAGAGTGCATGAAATGAAACCTTTTTTTCTGATTTGTCTGCCACACTTAATCTCCTGACATCTGACATCACGACACCTGTCCCCACCTGCTCTACAAAGAGGCTGAAAGGCTCAAAGTTAACATTTTAAAGGTGCACGATGCAACTTTTCTGGACGAGGGTAACGCCACCTGCTTGTCTCCATGGAGATCTTTCAAAGGACACGCTGGAGGGATTATGTCTCTCGGCTGGCCTGGGAACACCTTGGGGTCCCACTGGAGGAGCTAGAAGACATGTCTGGGGACTTAGACTTCGGCCCCCCGCAACCCGGCTCCGGATAAGCAGAAGAAAATGGATGAATGGGTTTTCACAGTATGGCAGTAAACGTATCTATCACAAGCATATGTCGCCATCAGACTGAGTTACTGGTCATATCTGCAGTTGTGTTTCGTGCTCACAGGGATATTGCATGTTTACCAAGTATCTTAGCTATAAAAACATGTACAGGGATAAAAGCAAGATAGATGCTCTTTACGCTGTACTGTGGAACATTCCAGGCAAAGCAATAACTTCTTCATGGTAGTGAGAACAGTTACGTGGTCCCCCTTTAAGTCAGTGGATTATGAATCGCAAGATGTTTTATGAATGTGGACTGGAGGAGAGTGGCAAGAGTTTTCTAGTTAAACTCACAAGTGGAAGAAGAGCCTTAACTAAACCTATTATTGGGTATTGTATATTTATCTGAAACATGTGACCACACAGAGTCATTATGAGATAGACTTAAATTATATATCGACCCACAAACCACGTTCCGTTATAGTAAAGTGTGTGTCAAACTGCAAATTTAGCACATTAACACGTCATTGTACATGGCACTATGGGGAAAATCGCACTCTACCGGTGACTATAGACTGAGGACAAGCTCTAAACTAAAGCAGATCTATAAAACTTACTTCTATTTTAAAACATTAATTTCTTTGTTCGTTCATTCTTCAAAGTTCTTTCATCACGGTTAAAGGCTGCATGGGCACGTTAAGATGATGCTAATGACATATTGGGGACGAGTGAAGAAAAATTATCTGTCCAATCAGAGGAGCCGTGAGGGTACTGCGCTGTGGAGCCCCCGCTGAGCCCTCCACCCAGGAGCCTTTATCTAATCTCTGCTCCTGTCACTGGCGAACCTCTCAGCCTCAAATGTTCCATACAAGTTAAATACGGCAATTACTCTTTCTCGAGGATTTAATATAGCATTTTAACAAAGATTTTTAAAAGATGTATTTCTTTACTGTTATGTCACATTTTTAGACCAACTTTATAGCTCTCATCTGGGTGGAATAGGTGAGAAAATACTTACAAAAATTTATTGATTACTGTGCATAGAAACAGATAAGTAATTCTGACTTTTTCACAGTAAAGATTTGTTAGGCTTTTTTGTTAAAGATGTGCAATGAAGGTTTAGCATCTGCTTGTCTCCATGAGTCTTTTCTTTGCCTGGAATGTTCCACAGTAGGGCATTTAACACATTTATCAAGCATTTATTTATAGATGTTTTTATTGATCAAAAATACCTTGAATTCCTCCTGAGAGTAGAGTCACCTCTCCACAGATCTGATTTATGATTTGGCCTGGTGGCACCTCATGCTTGTTTCCATGGAAATAGATAAGGTTAATGCCATATTGTGAAACACTTATGCTTACTTACTTATACTGTCTAGCAAAGTTACACTGTGCACTTTTAGATAATAATATTTAGAGACAGTTACAACTACGGTCAAGATTAATTTTAACATTCATAAGAATCTAAAAGACAGATGGGAAACCAAAGTATTATTACAATATATAAATCTTTTGCTGTGGTAAGACCCTTTGAAAAAACATATCTCAAGAGGCTATCCAAACTCTGTAATATGGATGTTGCGGTTCGGCCTAAACGGTGTTGCGTGTGGAGAGGAGGGTGAGTCATGCCTCTACAGGAGAGCCTGCTTTGAGAAATATCTGAACACAATCTGACAGCAGGGAGAGAGAGATTAGCTCCCTGTGTTCAACTCTGTGTGACACTCCACACACCAAACAAGCCTCTAATCTCAAACACTTTTATTCTCAAGATTTGCCCTTGTATTCCTCATTGGTACTGACACATGACCGACAGGACACAAGAACAGTAAGGCTGGAATGAGAGAATGTGACGCCACAGGAGGAGCTCGGGAGTGCATGCTTTTGTGTCCTTAAGCAAGACACTTTTTGTACCTAAATGTGAGTGTAGTTGTTGAATGATTGGTGGATTGAGATGCAGGACCTTGTCGAACATTGGCAGCCAGTCCTAGAGTCGATAATGAAAAAAAAAAAAAAAAAAAAAAAAAAAGGGTGTACTTCAGTTTTTACATTACCAATTGTATAAATGTCAAAAATTAAAAGAAAAAGTAGAGTAGTTCACAGTGGGGAAGCAGGTGTGCAGTGGGTTGAAGGTGTTAAGGTACTTAATGATTATGTCACTGCAAAACTCATATCTCAAATTAAAGAATCCATACAACATGAGTGGCTGGTTGCAAGAAGGTTAAAATCCAAATTATGTGCTATCTATTCTTATGTCAGCTTTGCCTTTTTCTTATTTATCTATGTTAATATTTGTCTACAAGAGTTGTTCAGTTTCTACATTTGCCCTATAGGGTCCTGGGTTCCACTCTGGGGTAGCATGGGGCCTTTGCTGTGTGGGATTTGCAGGTTCTCTTGTGCCTACTCTGGTTTCTTCTGGGTGCTCAGGTATCCAACCACTAAAAACGTGTAAAATAAGGTCTCCTCTGAGGTGAAGACTCTACTGAATAAGAGATTTTTTATTCTCGCCGGGGCTATCCTGGTTAAATAAAGGTCGATATAAAATGTCCATGTAAAAAATGTATTCTAGGTTCTGTTCCAAATACCAACTTGCAAATACAAAAAATCACTTCCTCCTTTGCTCAAAGAGGGTTGTTGCCTGGTTGATGGTTGATAGTTTGTCTATAACTGGAGACTTGTGCTGTTTCTAATGTAGACATAAACTGTAATATAAATGTATTCGTGGGTTTCAGCTTCCTGTTATATGCAACATTTTGAGGGCTTTATCTCAATCAAAAATATATAGTATTTAGCTCTAAAATGTTAATCACTATGGTAACAGTCCTAATCTCTCATCCTTCTGAAACCTGTGGATATGATGATTTCAGTCTGCCTCTTCACTGCAGTCCCATCTCCAGATCTGATCCAGAGGCTGCTGTGTTTGGCCCGGGGAGGAGAGCTCTGGAGACCGTTCTGTTTCTCCAGCCTTGCATCAGAAGGAACACGTGCTCTCATGTACCCAGCGCAGCTCACCACCAACGGCACAACATCTGAATATTTAAGCAGGACTCCTAATTACAGCTGCTTCGGCCCAGTCACAGTGTGTTGGAAAGCTCTCTCAGTGTGGAGGCTGCACTTGGATGTGATATTCCAGCTCTGGGTGGGTTTGTAGCTTGGAATTTTAAGGGATTGGAGAACTCTGGTGTCAGATTTGGATGAGAAAAATGTACTTACCTTACCTTAACACCATGCCTTACTCATCAGTTCAAATCTTAACCCAAGCATACGCTGTTGTTGTATCTTTCTGTAAAGTATCCAAATAGCAAATACAGTTGTGCAATGATGGGAACTGCAATTAGTGAAGTGTGCAGTAATGGCGTCTGCTATCTGTGTTGGCGAACAGAGCTGGCTCCATCGGCATTGGAACACTTCATTGGACTTAGCCTGAATATGACGTTACTTGCCGGCCTGACGCACTCTCACAGCTATCCTTGGAAGAGAAGATGACGGAACTGGAGAGCTGCATCTCCTTACTGACTCAGACCCAGGGCCAGTCTTGTGAGCAGCTCCTCGACTCAGTGGTGACAGTGGGAAAAGTCCATGTCCATTGCCGTGATGAATGAATTAGATGCGACCTTAGTTGTTCCCAGCGTGGGCTCTGCTCCTGCTGGCACGGCGTGAAGTCAGCCGACCTCTACACATGTTCGGCATGATGCATGGGGTTGTCATGGTGCAGCTAAACAAAAGGGTTCAACTTCCTCTACTCCCTCGCACAACTGGACTCTCGTTACAATAGTAAACAAAAGGGAAAGTGCACACATCATCATGGAGGTCCTAATCAGAGGCAGCCACTTGAGCTGTCAAATGGATTTAACATTCTTGAACTGAACGAGTTTTCACGTCTATCAAGTCACAAGGAGTTACCATCCCCTCTTACATCCTTACGGGACATCACAGCGGCACTCACTGCATTACGACAACAAAACTTAAGTATTTCCCATGTCCATAAAGATACGACAAAATGTGGAAAAGAGGCAAAATGTTCCAGACGCAACTTGTGATTAATCATCAATCTGCTCGGCCTCGGTTGGCAAGGGAACAGCGCCCTTCACTCAATAAGGCCTGTCCCCGGCTCCTCATTGGTTCACGATTCGTACACTACGTAGCCATCCCACAAGCTGAAGTCGAGTGCCACCCTGCCACACTCTCCAATTGTGCTGACATATCCACTGTGATAATGCACATCAGCTCCAGTGATGTTAAACTACAACAGTTCGAGGTGTTGGAAAGTTACTTCAAATCGCTAATCACTAAAGCTGGAGTCTGCTCCTGATAGACCTACTGAGTGACTCCTTACACATAGGATAAAAGTGTCTCACATGACTCTTTGACAAAATCAGCACCCACCGGCTTAAATTAGGCATTAAAAACAAATTAATGTGCAAATGTCATGTACAATATCTCGAAACACACAAAATAAATTATCAAAGGTTGTGTAACTTGGTTGATATCAATATTAGTAACAAACCTAATCCCAAGGCATCAAATAGATTCCAGTCAAACTCTAAATTAAATTACACTAAAGTCTGGGCAAATCAAACACATCCAGATATGTTTGTATTTCCATCCACCTTCATCATCCTCTTAATGATCTATTCATGATGGTTTCTAAACTGCAAAATTATGAGCCCTAAAAATGGTCGATGGCTGGCTGAGGAAAGAGTCTGAAATCTTTATCTATCCAGCTTTCAAATGGCATTTTATCATGTAACAATTCAAATGGCATGAAATGAAAACGGCACATGTCTTGACTTTACATAAAGGTGGGACAACTAAACATGTAAATCATATCTGGCAAATATCTAGTTATAATTTATTTAAATAAATGCTCTATTTTGAAGTCTTATCACTCGGGTTTCATAAAAGGGCATAATACTGCCATGGCAACCACAAAAGTTTTAAATGACATTTTCACAGCTCTTGATACAAACAAGATAGTGTAGCTCTGTTTATTTATTTAACTAAAGCTTTTGATTCAGTAGATGATAAAATCCTCTTGAAGGGCCTGATGCTTATTGGATTTGACAATGCTGGTTCCAAAATTATCTTTTCAAACAGACCCAGGCAGTCGTGACCAATGGGTTCAAATTGTTTAACTTTAAGCAAAGGAGTGCCCCAAGGCTCGATTTTGGACCCGCTACTTTTTACTGTATTTATTAATTCCATTGGTTGTAATTTAAGAGAAAGCCTCATACATTATATGCAGATGATGGGTGTTTGTGTATGCAAGCGTTTCATCTGCTGATCAGGCAATTTTAGAACTTCTGTAACATTTTAGTGAAATTCAAAATTCCCTCAAAATCTTAAATGATCATTAAATACAAATAAAACATGGGATACATTTCAAGAACATGATAAACTGAACACATTGACTGATTGATATATTGATGCCACTACTGCACTTTAATAATCTGGTGATAAACATTTATACTCACACTAGCTCCTCTTTTTAATGTTTTAATTGGGATCTTTGTAGTTTACTTGTTTTGTTTGCACTGTTCTGTATTTTTAACAGGGTCGCTCACAGAAAAGAGAGTCTGGTGCTCTCATTGGGCTCGCCCTGTATAAATAAAGATAATTCAGATTTTGAAAAAAGTGAAACGTCACTGCATAGGTTACATACTGTATGTGGCCTGATGTGACAGAGTGAAATAGTAACTTTGGGGAAATAGTATTTTTTCATTAAATACAATAATAATGGATTGCATTATTGGAGTGTTTGCATCCTAGATATATTTATAACTTCATAATAGACAAAAAAAAAAAACCCAAAAAATATCAGTTTCATTGGAAACACATCAGCACAGATTGAACTTGGCTGAACTGGGTGTTATTATCTAAAAGTTTATAGGCTGTATTCACTTCACCATTACCTCATTCACTTCACAAACATCTATTTACAGCTATCTCTGTTACCACGGATACTACTGAAAGTCTTTTATCACTTGCCATTTGCCACGAATAGTTATAGCATATACGATAGCTGGAAATTAGAATATATTGTAATAAATGACATGGTGGCATTGTTGTAAACGTCTGCTATTATTTTCATTTATGCTCTACTATTTAAAGGCCATATATATATATATATATATATATATATATAATATATATATATATATATATTATATATATATATATATATATATATATATATCTCCATATATATGTGTATATACTACTGATGTGTGTGTGTTGTGTGTGCCATATATATATATATATATATATATATATATATATATATATATATATATTGCATATATATATATATATATATATATATATATATATATATATATATATATATATATGTGATAGTAAAGTGGCACAGCAGTTAGCGCTTCCACCTTACATCAGGAAGGTCCAGGGTTCACTCCTGGGTGCTATGGGGCCTTTGTGTGCCCTGTTTCTGTTTCTGCGTATGTTTCCCCCTACAACTACAAACATGTACAATCAGGGACATGCACCGATCGGGCCGGCACCTGCCCCTTTACCTTTTTTTTAGGTTTTAATATTTGCCTCATGTGATGTGTAAAAGTTGTTTTAAACACTCAACAATAGGCTGCTATATAAATATGTTGCTGCCGCGCGCCTTCTCTCTCTGGCCCTCTCCCGCTCATGTGGCTTTGCTCTCACAGTTTCAGAGTCCACGTGTGCGCCTTTACCTCTACAGCACAGAGCACCAAATCAAAGACTGTAGGAACACTTTAGAGTCCATAAAAGGTTCTTTTAGCCAGTTTTTTATGGCAGTTGTTATATGTCAATCCGCGCCATATTCTCTATGCTATCTCTCAGCTGATGCAAAATACGTCTATAGATTCAAAAGTGGGAGTATATATCATAAAAGCAATATAACAAATAGGTTTTGTAGATGTGTGCACAAACGTTTTAGACTGGACTGTCTGAAGCATTTGTGCACATTCTAGTGTGAAGCTGCAGCTCACTGAGAGTGGCTGCACTCAGTGGAGAGCAGGGCCGGAGCCAGGCCAGAGGACTGGGGTCCACAGAGAGAAACGGAAACAAGAGTTGGATCAAGTGATCAGTGTTTTTAAAAATGGAAGTTAATGACAAGTGTGCCACAAAAGTAGACCAGTTTTTATAGTCAAATAAACAATTGCATGTTTTGAATCTTGCCGAGAGGTAGGATATATCAACTGTACTGCATCCCATTGTTCTGTATCAGACTGCCAAGTTCAAAGTTCACATTTTAAACGCATCCAGAATAATTGTCAAAAAGAAAAGGTTAGCCGTTTTTATTCAGAATAACACATTACAGACAGGATACATTGTTGTTTGTGGAAGAAATTATGGTAATTCAGAAATTGCAGTCTTTGCTATTTGCTAATTGTGTCCATTCCAATTACAATGTGATTATGATTAATCTTGCAGCCCGACCTTAGTCTTGATATGTCCTGATTAAACCTCAGCTATGGAAAATATCAAGGCCAAAGTGCAGGTGTGTGGACTTTACAAACAGGTGTAATTAATTTAGTTCTGTCACTCTGTATAATGGTGGCAGGCCTGTTTTTTAGCTTGATAAGGATATAACATCAGTTTAGTATAATTTAAACTTCTAAAACAGCTTTATGCTTTTAAGTAGATTAGACATTTCCCCATAATAAACCTACCTTAGCTCTCAAGTCTACATAAGTGCTTGGACTCCATAGCTTAAGCCCATTACGCGTTAGCGTCCTCATCGATAGCAGACTGCAGTAAAGATTGCCCGGCAGCCATTAAAGTTGAATGTGCTCATTTGATGTGTGTGAATAGTCTATCTGCAGCGGCACGCTCACCTCTCCTCCTCAGACCTATTCAATCAGCCATGGCCCCCCTCCACGAGCCCGCTGTAAATCTGACACAGGAGCTGCCTCTGGCTTTGAGTATTTTCTAACAATGTACTGCTTTAGTCATTCACAAATAGGAGCGAGAGTTGAGGGGGGAAGAGGTGGGGACCAGTTGTCATCATACTTAAAATGCAGTGTTTATCTGCCAAAAATGGTAAGGAAGCATGGATCGAATCCGAGCTTTTAACATAAACAAATTCATATATGTATATATATATATATATATATAGTATATATATATATATATATATATATATATATATATATATATACACACACACACACACACACATATATATATATATATATATACACACACATATATATACATATCATGATCATCTAAAACCTCTTCAGGCATGTTTTTGATGAGGGAACAACTTTATAACATGATAGAAAGCTAAAAAAAAAAAAAAAAATCTATTTTGCATGATGAGTAAAGTAAATATTGCCATAACCTCCCCTCTTTAAATCTTTTGAAATAGACTGAAACTTAATTTACTTCAAGATTAAAGCCATCAATGCATATACCATACCAGATCTGGATAATGTTTGGGTAAATTTGTAGGATAATGTTTCATCCTCCTCTAATCAGTTTTAAAATCAGGACTATAGATGCAGCAGCATAACCATCAACCTCCTCAGTCTGTCCATCTCCTCCTCTTCACCAACATGTCTCGCCCTGGGGTTACATATTTCCCATAACAAAACACTCATTGAATTTACCACTCCATACCAGCGTTCCCTTGTCTTAGCTCCCGTAGTAACAATGAGCACTGCCTCTCCATTGTCCCCAGAAGACGTCTCCTTATATAACGTTTACCTCGACATCCGCACTTGCCTTGTTCCCCCGAGTATAAGTAAACCACATACACAGTGCAAGCAACCACGGACCACAGACGGGCTCACACCTTCCATCCCCTGCACCTATTACCAAGCGCCTTCTGGGACATACAGATAAGGAAACACCAATAGCTTCCGTATTAAGACTCTTTCCAGAAGCTAGCATTGTTTCCCTGGCTCGTGTGCTAGGGAGATTAAAAATAATAAGAGCTGAAGCCATTCAAATCGGTTGCAAAAAACATTCTACGCGGTTTGTTGTTGAAGTGCAACCGTGCGTTCCACTCTGCACTGACTGATAAACGTCAGCTGCCAGCTAGCCTCCTGTGTGCAGCCTATTTGTGCTTAGTCTGCTCTTAAGGACACCAACGGGGTTATTCAGTGATGGACTTGTGACGATGAAGGTAGAGGTAATAATAGAGGAAGTAGATGGGAGCAAGGATGGACATTCTGAAATGAACCGCGAGTGACGTCAAGCTAGCGCAAGAAACGATGTCTAAAAAGTCTGTATTCATTCTTTGTTCAAGTGTTTGATTTTCAAGAAAAAGTTGAGAGCGACTAACTGAGAAACTGTTGGCTAATGCTAGCAAGCGTGTGACTAATGCAGTTTGAGAGAGACTTGCTTAATAGTACAACGTCGTGAGCTGCACCTGTTTGCAGTTCTCAGACGGAGCAGTGCCTCCAGTTAGCTTGACCTAACTGGAGGCACTGCTCTGTCTGTTGATGACATTAGCTAAAAGGTTTCAGTTAGAACTAGTATCGAACCAAGAGACTAATTTGAAACAGGTACCAAATAAAAAAACTACAATTAGCTTGAGTTGAAAATTACATTCCAAATTAAAAAAAAAATGTTTTTATTATCATTGAGAGAGACAGTTGGCACAAATTGGCAGTCTGTTCAGTCACCAAAGATTGGGATTTTGCTCGCACGCCTCATAAAATGTTCAGTTAGCCCTAATAACAAACCTGTGGAGCTTTTGAGATGCTAATTATTAGAGTTACGAGTGCATACAAAAGTAACCTAACGCAACAGAATCATAGAAGTGATTTGGGTTTTCTGCGACTTTTTGTAATAGTTATTATGGTCACGTTTTGCCTGCTTACAACAAAGATGGAAGAATTTACTTGTACCTCTCATTCGCTAACTCTATAGTTGCTTTTACCACCAAGTGTGAAGAGAGTGAATGAATAATGCAATGTAAAGCCACTTTGAGCTTCTAAAAATTGCACTTGGAGACAGATGTGAGAAGTAGCAGGAGCAGCTGAAAGAGGAGGAACTTGAACTGACATAGACAAATGACTGGGTTGTAATGGAAGGAATGGATAATGGAATGCACTCCTTAGAGAAAAGAAACTGATGGTGGTGAAGAAGAAGGATTTAGAGAGGCTGAAGAGGCTGATAATTCTGCTGCTGTGGTGGAGATGTATAGCATGTGTAGCAAGGTGGCAGATTGTAAAAATTTACTTCTGAAATGCTGAATTCTTGTGTTTATGAGCCAGTTCAACACCATTATGCTGTTTTGGGGTAATGTGATAACAAGAGAATGGATTCTGTCCAAAACAATCCTCGTGCTAATAAAATAGAGAACAGCACACTGCTTTTGTTTTACGAGACACGGCTTTTGAGTCATAAATATGGGTGTTTTGTTGTTGAAGAACTTAAATAAAACATAAACCATAAATTGGTGGTTTTCAGATTCTAAAATGTGGTGATGTCATACTTCCAGATGGGGGCAAGAGACAGTTTTTCATATCGATCACGCTGTACTTTGCCATGAAATATTCAAAAGGTAAATTATAATGTTGTGATGTCATCTGAAACACAGCAGTTATGTCACGGTCGTGCTTAACAGGAGCATGTAGTTTTCAAAGAAGGGAAAATGCAAACACATGCACAAAATGTACTCAAGTAAGAGTAATGTTACTTCAAAATAAATATACTCAGGTAGAAGTACAAAGTAGTGATCCAAGAAATAACTCAGGTAAGAGTGAAAAAGTATTTGGGAAAACTACTCAGACAAAAGTAACTTAAAGAGTAACTGTCAAGATGTAATACTTGATTAATAATTTGAAGATGATTTAACCTGAAGGACAAAACATTAAATAATGTACAAAATCAGGTATTTTCAAAGGATAGACACAAAAATTAGAAAACTGAAATCTTATGTGAGTTCTGGTGCAAGAAACACAAACATTCAAATAATTCGAATGTGATCATATTGTCAACCTAAAGCTTTTGTCACTCGTAGACTTACTCACAGTGGGAAGAGTCACCAAAACTTTTACTCAAGTAAGAGTACTGTGTCTTCAATAAAAATGTTGCTCAAGTAGGAGAAAAAATATACTGTAAGAAAAGTACTCTGTAAGTGTAGCTGAGTACTACCCACCTCTGAATGTGTTTATTTATATTTTACATAATGCACATTTATCCATGCCCAGTGCTGCAGTACTGCAGTACTGTGTACATTTACATATATGTGAACATTTGTTCATAAGTAATTATTGGGATCGTGTCTGTTTTGATTATGTCAGGTAATTGGACTAATGTGCTGTTCTCAGTTTAACTTAAACACAATCCGTTTATTGACCCGGAGCGATTGAAGAATGAGCCACTCTGCAGAAATGCACTTTCCCAGCTAACCTTTAGGGAACCAATTATTACAAGTAAACATGATCATGTGATCTTTAGTTTGAAGGGACAAAAGAAAAAAGGCATGTTTTTCAAAATGACTTGATTTTCTTACAAGATTGGACGTAGGCTCTGTGGGTATATTCAGTTTGGGTGGGTCAAAGCTAAATCAAATAAATAAATAAATAAATAAATGGAGGAGTATGGCACCAGGCTGGAAAGACTGGCCTGTGCAGAGAAACAGAGGACGTGTCCCGCCGGCAGCGATAAACCTGCTTCAGCCGCCTCCGAAAGTTATTGTTTATAGGCTTGTTTCACTAGTGGAATTTTTTTTAGTTTTATTGATTTTTCTGTGTGTGTCTGAGTGTGTGATCTGATTTGCTATAGAGGGTTGAATAAGTAACCTCTATGACTAATTATAGTATAAGTACTCAAGTGTTCCACTTGGCTTGGTATTTGTTTTTTGTTTTGTTTGTTTTTTGTTAGCTTTGGGGGGAGTAAACTACTTCTTTTTACAGCCCTTTTTATGCGTAGTTTTCTATAGACACAATACTCTTCTAGTTTTGCATGTATTTTCAAATCATCCATTTTGATATTTGCTACACTTATACACTTGGATGTATTTCCAAGCTCTAATACTGCCTCTACCCTACATGACCTACACTTGATTCTAGTTTAAATTGTGCTATTCATAAAAGGCGTACAGTGTTTGACATTGTATCCTGCTGTGGTTTGTAGCTCACAGTTTGTCCGTGGGGGGTTTCCTGGTGAGGTATTAGCTGCAGAGCCCGGAGCTGTGCGATGATGATGAGGGATGGAGGAGGAAGAGCTCTCACATCCATCATAAGGCTGATTCATGAGGCCTAACCTCTGCTCCTTTGCCCATAAGTCACTTGCTCCGTGGAGGTGTGAGGAGGGACCTGGGTGTTAGGAACGGAGGAGGAACTGGACCAGAGGAGGGAGACGGGGCATTCATATCATTACATGTCCTTGTCATTGCTGGTGTTAGTTAGACTACTTCAAAATTATGTTTTACGAGAATACGTAAAATAAATTCAAGGCTCCTGAAGGCAGAACTAAACCAGGAACCTGATTTCAGTTTGCAACCACAGCCTGCATTTTTTCAACCAATTACCTCCTAAACTATTCAAAAAAAAGCACACTCCCTCGCCACACCACAATCCAGCTAGTACATGCAACAGCCCTCCTCCACTCCCTGCCGCAGCAGTAGAACCATCAACCTCTTCAACATCTCCACCTCCTCTTCTTCCTCGCCAGTTCTTAAAGTCCAAAAGATACACCCACATCCACAATCTGGAGTTATCAGATTACTGAAACGTCATGGATATCGTCTGTTGTGTGTGTGATCAGATTTTGTTGAGATTGCTGGTTTTGAAAAAAAATAATTGAAAATGAATTGTACTTACTTACTCCGACAGGTGTTTTTGATGCGCATTTGATCCATAGACTGTATAAAGAAGTGGACTAAGTGAGTGTGATGTTACCTATGGCGTTCGGCTCCGGTCAAATGAAGCTCATCGAGGCTAGAGCAGATAAAGGGGCAGATTTGGAGCCGATTTCTATATTTGAAACCACGAGTATCATAGCAACCAAAGAGCCAATCTGGAACAAGGCTGTTGGAGATAACGCCCCTTCACAACGGTGTCAATCAAACTTGTTGCTAAGGCTATCGGGAGAAACCTCGGGGAAAGAAAGCACCTGATTTGTCTCTTATTAATGCTCATATCTTGATTTACGAACACAATTGCAAACTCAAAACACCAGGATCATGTAGAGCGGGTTATCTGATTACTCTAGTCATCAGATTTTGACTGGACAGTGTTTCTTGTGTTTAAAATATGACAATTCCTTCCACATGTGTTTTTTGAGCGGGTGCGTTGAATGCTAAACTCTAAACTCCACACTGAGAACTGCTATTGCTTGGATTTTGCATGCACTAACTCAATGTCTTGCTGAACTCTTTGCCCCAGTTTGGACGAAAATGGCTGATTTCACGACCCAAAGCGATGCATATTGAAAGCTGTTTTTCTGTGCTCTCTTGCCAGGGTCACTGCAGATAGCAAGCCACTATCTGCGTCCCCCGGCTTCACTTAAAGAGACGCATGAGAGGCCAGGCCCAGGGACAAATATGAAAAAGATATACATTGGCAAAACCGCCCCCAAATCGCAGAGAAATGGTAAACATCAAAAACGAAGGTAAGCCCGCATTAAAGTAGTCTATCATGCGGCCATTCACCATACAGGGCTCCCATACAGTGAAAAGTGGGGAAGTGAAATGGAGTTATCATTAAAGGGAATGTATTATAGTACAGTGTTATAGTTTTAAAATACATCTGCACATAATATTTTAGGTCTGAGCTTTAAGTCATGTTATAATGTTGTTACCTCCTCAAAAACATATCCGGAGTTCTGTTTTGTTTCATTCATGCATATTTGAGTAATCCTTTATTATTAGTCTGTCTACATCTCCAAACCTCAAAATGCTCTGTTCCACCTTGTGATGTCATGAACTGGTAGTTTTCAAGTTAACAGCTCCTTTTACCGTTTGTTCAGTAGAGATTGGCAATTAGGACTGAACTCATCTAAATGATTGTAGTGAAGTTGTGTGGAGTTTAAAAACACAGTGGAGCACTTCCTGTATTACCAATGACATCATGAGGTGGAACTGATTGACTCAGATCTTTAAGTTAAAATAATGAATAATGAATAAAATAATTAGTTATCAATGAACATATGCTATATAAATTCGTTATGGCATCTTTAATTTTACATCTGAACAAATGGAAAAGATGTCTGGCGCCCTCTGCTGGCAAAAGTGCAAATTTAAAAAATTTTAGGAGACAAACGTGCAGCATGGCTATTTCCAACATGTTGCTAATTGATACAATTCAAAAGCTAAAATGATTAAAACAATCAAGTTTAACTAAAGTCTGACTAAAAACTTGCTAGAACACTTCCTGGTTTCAGTTGCTTATGTAGAGAGTCGAAACTAAGAATTTTTATTTGAGATGATCTCTTTTGATTTTAAAGAATATGTCCCCTTTAATGATAATGACGAAACTCCATTGACATTGGAATAGTCTGTCATTAGTATCCACACACTGTGAAGGAGCCCTGGTTTCATTCGTGTAGCGTATGTATGTAAATTCATTCATTGGACTACTTCATTGGGGTTTCCATCCATCACCTGTCTCCTCTTCCTCTACTTCTCTGCTTCCATGACAACATCTCACCAGTACCCCACACGGCTGCGGTCGTATACTGTTTATGTGCTGGCCTTCGTTATGTTGTGATCAGAGCAGACAGCTGTTTGTGCATGTTCACTATACAGGTCTCTGGCTCCGTGCCACTTATTCACAACATACCGAGAGCGAGAGAGCGGAGGATAAGGCTGAGAAGGTACAAGGTCTGGTCTGGAATAAAAAACGTGTGTGCTTAAGCTTATTGCACTCAAAAACATGCAGTGAAATATTGACTTTAAATCAATGCAGCGTGCTATTTATTTTATGTTAAGCAAATGCTGTGTGTTTTGAGAGAATCTATTCAAAGGTTACGGCGTAACTTTTCTGTTGGAGGGTCTGCCGCATGTTTGTCACCATGGCGATGTAATAGTGAGTTACACGTGTGTGTATTGCTCAAAAATGTGAAAAATACTCCACAATCTGACCTGCAACTTGGTATCGAAGCGCCACCTGCTTGGTTCTATGACAGATTTGGTTTGCCAAGTAATAGCATTTCCATGACAAGAAAAGTTACACAATGGATCTTTAAAATGCATACATCATTTACGATTCATTTTGAGTGTGTATGTCTGGGGGGCATTGATCTAAAGCTCCTAATTTTTTTATATCTTTTGCTCTGACACTGATTGATCCTCAGAGGTGTTTGTCGTCACCAGTCCATTTACAGTATACGACTAGCTGTGACGGGAAGGGCATCTGGCATAGGTGAAAATACTCACAGTTTTCTTTTATATACTGTACCTGCCTTATATCAGAGGTATTTGAGTTTGATCCTTCCTCGCAGATGCTTGCTTTACATAGTACAGCAGTTTCCTCGTCTCCTTTAATCCACTGGACACACTTTGGGTTGTTAATAAATTCAGCCCCCGGAGCTATTTCTCAAGTGGTTCAATTTGACATGGTGTTGCCAGATTGGATGCTGCAGGAAATGTGTAGGAATTACTTTGCAAAAGCCCCTTTTTAGTCATATAGGAGTTGATAGGGCTGGATGGATTGTATTACAACTTGTTTTCAATAAAGGTAGTTCCCTATATAGCCATGTAACTCTGCAGTTTAAAGATATTTGGGTTTTACCTGAGGAACTAAAAAAAATGTGGACTGGTAGTAGCTTATTCTGCTGAAATAAAACGAAACTTTTGCAAGGAGTTAGACATTTGTAGGAGTCATCTCTGGGCCAGTGTGATTGACAGCTCACTGACAGTTCAAGGAAAAGGAAAGGAACAGAAGATGTCAGTGTTTGGATTTTGGATTAAAAAAAATATAACAAGATGTTTTTTGTCAGAAATTCAACATGCAAAGACAACTCCAGTTCTGAAAATCCGGATTTCAGATGACATCTCAACATTCTGTTTAGTACAGTTAAAATGAATATCATTGAAATCCACATTTTGTTGTAATATAAGGGTCTAGGGCAGGGGTGTCCTAGCTTTTCCTATTGATTGTACTTTGCCATGAAATATCCAAAAGGTAAATAAAAAAATGTTGAATCTGATTATTTCTATCAGTGACTAGACCCAAGAACTCACCGTACTACAACAAAAATCTGCATTTAGACAATATTCATTTTAGCTGCACCCATTAGCGTTAAATAACATTAGCGTACAGAATGTTGTGATGTCATCTGAAACCTGCCAATAGCTTTGAAGTGATCGCGCGCTAACAAGTACTTCCTGATTTGAAGGACTTTGTGAGGATCCATAGATGACCTTTCCCCATTGAAAAGATATAATATTTAGATCTGAATTGCTTATTTGCTATGACCACGGAAACGGTTGCCATAGCTTGAAACCTATGAATACGCCAAAGGACCAGTATGGCACCTAATGACTGGGATTACTGGAGGTCCCTTGTTTATCGCAATTACAATTATTATATATGTTTTAAGGCTGCAAAACCCCTCATCACAGGCTTTATACACTTTTCTCAGACAGGCATTAACATTTTCTCACATTTCTCTCTTGTTTAAACACTCTCAAAGTTCAAACCTTCGTATATTATCTCCCTCTCCAAACTTAGACCTGAGTAGGCTTACACGTGATTGGTTAATAATTGTAGAAAGCTGGCTGTGATTGGCTGATGGTGACAGACAGGTGACAGGAAGTAAAAACAAGAAAGGGAACTGTCTTTATGATTGAATTTCTGCATTATTTCTCCGGATTGTTTGATATGTAATCCCAAAACTCCCCTACAGACACAGTGTTCTTGTATGGATGTGCCAGAGCTGAGAGTCTGAGCCGTCCTCCTGCTGTCTCACCACATGGAGCCGGTCTGCCTGTTCTGTGTGCCAGCTCACCACAAGTTTGGCATAACACAGGTCCTCAGGGGAAACAGTCCCAGATGCCCTTCCTGTGCATGCCTCCAGGCGGACTCATACCTGAGACGTCCTGTGCCTGCTGCTAGAATACAGTCTAAAGATACCTGCAAGACGTGCTGTTTCCTGAGTGTGCATGTGTGTGTGTCTGTCTATCATTTTGTGGGCAGGATTTATCACAATGTGGACACAAATATTGCACACGGGGACAAAAACTTATTATTATTTATTATTATATCAGATCAACAACATGATTTAAAAGTCAGATATGGGTTAAAATTGGGTAAAGTGCATGTAACTTTCTGGAGGTGGCACATTACCTGCATGAAAATAGATCATTTTCCATAGAGACAGATACATGTTAGGCCATATTGTGGAATATTATAGTGAAAGGAACAATATTTCTATAGAAACAAGGAGGAGGCCGTCATCCAGACCCAATAAGAGTCAGGTTTGTGGAGATGCGAACCCACTCCGAGTAGGGTTGCATATTTTTCTATGTTTTTCACAGGGTTTAGGTGTCTGTGTAGTCCCTCAGTCGTTCAGGTCTGATCCATAGCAAAAGATGAAGTTCTGTCAACTGTCAGCTGGTTTAAACTGGTTTTAAATCTGTCAACTGGACAAATTGTTGTGGGAGTGAAGACGTTTCGCTGCTCATCCAAGCCGCTTCTTCAGTTCTGATCAGAATGCTGGTGGACACTGCCTTATTTGTCCAGTTGACAGATTTAAACCTTAAGGGGGGTTTAGGTTAAGATTAGGCAATAGTAACCAAGTTTGGGATCAGTCTCCGAAAAAAAAAATCCATGTAATGTCCCCAAGAAGCATAGAAACCCAACATGTGTGTATGTGTTGTTTGTTACACTTAATAAAATATATATTAAACACAATTAAATTAAAACCTATCTGAATTTCAAGCTAATTTTATAATACACTTCTTAACATCAGGAGTTACAGCCACACGCTCATCTCCCCCGCAGCAGCAGAACCACCAGCCCGGAAAATACAGGCTAATAATACAGGCCACAGTGTACATATATTGATGATGGAGAGAGGAAGGAAAGTGACTGACACACTGAGGAGGCTGATAGTTGTACTGCTACGATAGGAGGGGAGAGAAAGTGTATTTATAGTTTGAGAGGTGGTTGAGAGGCAACGGTAGCAGGCTGAGGTTGGCAGACAGCAGATCTTGTGGTACTGCTTGACTTGGGACCCTGGGGGAGACAGAAAAAGAGCCTTTGGCAAAGCTTACTCTACTCCTGAGCTCTGGTTGGGTTCTCGCCTTCTCCGTCACGGTTCAGTGTCCAAGTGGTGAAAGCTCTTTTACTTTTTCTGAGTTAATGCAATTCAGTGTTACACCAGTGGGGGCCTCCTTTAACTCTGCCTGGAAAGTAGTATTCATGAGATGTTGTAGCAATAGGCCTATTTAGGTGTCTTCTCTCAAACTAAAGGTGCAATACTCGCCTCTACGTATCTCTGCTATAGCTTTGCCTGGAATATTCCACAGTATGGCATTAAAGCACATAGTAGTATTTATTTAATTATAGGTGGTTTTATTGCTCAGCAGTGACCTTGATAAATACGTATTTTTACTGTGAGCGGGGCGCCTCTCCATAGATCTTACTGGTATTGTCATCCACTTGTCTCCATGGAAATAGATGTTTATTGCCATAGTGTGGAACATTTCAAGCAAAGGAGTAACATGGAGACAAGCAGGTATGGGCACCCTCCACTAGTAAAGCAGTGTGTCTTTAAACTGCAGTTTTTGGGGGGTTTTTTTTTCTAAATGAATAAAAATGAAAAGTCACCAGCATTCTCACGTTACACCTTACTTCCACTGCAGGTTCCTGTCTTTACTTCCAGCAGTCACATGCCAACGTTGAATATTTGACCTTAAAATCTGGCATTCTTGTTACTAAGACTTTTCTCTAATTGTGCGCCTGCAGTTCCTACCACGACCAGAAGGAGACCTGCGTAAGCGCCTGTCCTACACGGCACACAAACTAGAGATGGTGGAGACGGAGTTTGATTCCACGCGGCAATACCTGGAGACGGAGCTGAGGAGAGCTCAGGAGGAGCTGGAGAAGTTCACGGATAAACTGCGCAGGTCGGTGGAAAAGCTATAGGAAGAAAATGTATCAAATCAAATATTGCAACTATTCACACTTTTTAAGTATAACTCTGGAAGAAATTAAGCACAATATTACAACATTTTATATTAGCAACATAACTGATCAGAACAGACTTTGATATTGGGTTGTTTGAAATTGAAGCTTACAACCTGGTATTGAAAATAAATAAATAAAATCTGGATTTTGTAAACTAAAGTATGCATAAATTAAGTAATGAGAAACATGATACAATAATGTGCACATTTGTCCGTTTTGTTCCAGTATGGATATATTGTAAAAAGCAGATCAAAATTCTGAGTCAAAACTGCTGTCTGCATCTAATTATAAAGCATTTTATTGTTTGAGAAACTGGAAGTGTGTGTGTGTGTGTGTGTGTGTGTGTGTGTGTGTGTGTGTGTGTGTGTGTGTGTGTGTGTGTGTGTGTGTGTGTGTGTGTGTGTGTGTGTGTGTGTGTGTGTGTGTGTGTGTTAGCATGCTAGTTGTTGTTGGCTAGTTCTGTTTTTCAAGTTTTTTAATAAAATAAAATCTTTCACCTTTAAAGGGCCTATATTATAACTTCTGATCTGTTTCATTCACATGTTTAACGTTATTTTGAAAACTACCACTTCATGACATCACACAGTGGAACAGCATTTTGAGCTTTGGAGATGTAGACAGACTAATGATAAAGTGTGACTCAAACATGTGTGAATGAAACAAAATACAACTCCAGGTCTGTTTTTGAGGAGGTAACACATTATATGGTGACTGAAAGCTAAAGAAGTCAATTTTAGCTTCCGCGAACCTTTAAATGAAAATTAGATACCTGTATATTTTAAACCTTCACTTGTTGTCAACATACACCGTTGTTACTTCTATGTATCACTTTAGTACAAGTAAAAAGTGAGTGTCACCCTTTACTCCACA
Organism: Periophthalmus modestus; assembly: GCA_019594935.1. Lineage (NCBI taxonomy): Eukaryota > Metazoa > Chordata > Actinopteri > Gobiiformes > Gobiidae > Periophthalmus > Periophthalmus modestus. Next base: position 15,573,905 of record JAIEZT010000068.1, read on the forward strand.
CCTCTGTTGACAAATCATCTTTAATAAAAAGCTGACTTAACGATACTTATCCCTGCCCGTGTTTGTAGTTTGGCATCTGTTTTCTTTGGCAGCTTCTATTATCTCTCCATATTTCCTCCCTTGTTTGATCCGGATCACTCTGGCACCACATAAAAATACAAGCTGCACTCTGCCAGGACTTAGACAGAAGAGAGTGGATACATCTCAGCTTGATTTTGCCTGGAGTAAAGTGCCGACCATGATAAAAAAGAAAAAAAAAATATGGGGAGATGTTAACTTGTTTTGTAGACTTTCTGGCTCCTTAGGTCCTAACTATAAGAAATCTACAGAGGTTTTTGGTCCAGTGGAGTTGTAGTAGGAAAATATCTGAGGAAACTATTGGTAATTGGTTATAGTTTTACTGTTTTCCATCTTCAAGGCACTCAAGGAACCACTCACCCATTCACACGCACATTCATGGACCCATTCACATATTCACACATTGATGGTCCCATTCACACATTCACGGACCCAGTCACGCACACATTCATGGAATCACTCACATACACATTCATGGGCCCATTCACACGCACATTCATGGACCCATTCACACGCACATTCATGGACCCAGTCACACGCACATTCACGGACCCATTCACACACACATTCATGGACCCAGTCACGCACACATTCATGGAATCACTCACATACACATTCATGGACCCCATTCACACGCGCACATTCATGGACCCAGTCACACGCACATTCACGGACCCATTCACACACACATTCATGGACCCAGTCACGCACACATTCATGGAATCACTCACATACACATTCATGGGCCCATTCACACACACACATTCATGGACCATTCACACACACATACTCTCATGGACCCATTGCCATTACATTCTGTGAAAGTTGCGTCAGATCCCTAAAACAATAATATGACTTAAGTCGTCTCTACTTCATATGGATGCTTGTCTGGAGAGGACCGGTTCAATTACGTTGTGCTTGTTGCCACGGTGACAGCTTCTATGGACTGTACAGGGCCTAGCATCCCTCTGACAAATGACTGTATTACACAGCCATAAACTATGTACTTACACTCTCCATTGGTATGAATCTTATGTGACAGCAGGTAGAGAGAGTCACATACATCTTAATGTATGACCTGAGTGGACACGAGGCAGGAGCTAACAATGAGGAAGAGCCATTAGACTCACCTGTGAGAGCCATTACACACACTTTTAGTCTCGCTGACACTTTTATCATTTTGTCTAACATTTAAGACAAATATAAAATACCACCTAAATTATTCATTATATGGAAGAGGATGCAGCTTACAGAGGTACTAAAAACAATTACATATCTGATTAATATAACTTTTTTTCAATCAATTTTTTATGCTAAATTAATAAATATTTTAAATAGATAAAGAGAATACCCAATATATTTCAGTCCGTATTTCATTAAACTATTTTATTTATTTATTTATTTTTATTTCATTTTCACAGACATGATCACTGAACAACATTATTCATTCAAAATAAAGTGACAGTTTTGATTGGTTGATCCTGATTATGAATAAAACACTTAAATAAACTGTTCCTGTGTAAAGCTGCTAGTGTTAGCCACTTACCTTAGATTGAGCTGTTAATAGAGTAATAATTTCCACATTTCAGACAAAAACTTCTAAATATTTGTCCAATCTGATCATTATTTATTTACTTAAATCAAGTTTTATCTGAGTGAATGGTGGGGTAGGAGCTAGGGGGACATTCGGATGTGGCCTTTAACGCGACGATATTGGATATTTTCAAAGTGTGTGACAACGAGAACAAAACAGCCATGTTTAGACCCCAAAACAGGGCTCCATTCCTAATAGTTTAAACGTTTGTGCCAGTATTGTACAGTCTATAATGATGCTATGGCACATTCATTGTTACACTGCTATTAAAAAATGCGTTAAGTGGAGTTATGGAAGTTCTCCTCTGCTCTGGCTGGTGGGACGCTCCTCTTTGGGCACTCGGATCCTCGCTTTGACTGGCAGCCATCCAGCTCCTCCCAGACTCTCCCCTACCCCCCACCGTCCCCCCAGCCCGTTAGAGCAGTGATGGATGGGAGCAGAGCGGCCCTGGCAAACAGACTTTATGCCTGTCTCCAATGAGCCCTCATAATGGTGGGTTTTTACGGCGCCGTCCTCCATCACTCGGACAGTGGCTCGTATCCCGGGCGCAATATAAAACCTCTTCTAAATCTTCCTTCACGAGCCGCCTCTGCTTTCATGTTGTCCACTATTCACACCGCTCATGCCCACTTGCTTTATGTGCCCATTATTTGTCAAGACTGGCACTAGAAACTGTGGGATTAGAAGGTAAACAAAGAGCGGCTGTTATGAAATCAAAATAAATCAGGCAATATTTAGTGTGACGCGAAAGTGGCTTGTGTTCTTTTGTGTCATAAAATAAACATGGCCGTGATGTGTTCTAAAGCCTTATTGCTCTTAGTGAACGGTGGTGGTCCGAGGGGCCGATGGCACAGATTGGCAGCCTTGCTTCTGTCAGTTTACCCCAGGGCAGCTGTGGCAATCGTAGTTTCTGTTGACACTCATTAGCATCTGCTACATGGCCTCACTCAAATTTAATCCACCCCTTCTGAAAAACATGCAGATATTATTGTGAAATGTTTCAATAAATATTTAGTTTGGCCTGCGACTTAGTCCCAGTTTTAAATTTTGGCCCTCTGTGAATTTGAGTTTGACACCCCTGCTCTATGTGATCCAAAGTGAACAGAATAACTCAATCTTTAAAAGGTCCATATTAAGCTATTTTCTGATCTATGTTATAATGTTGTTTCCTCATCAAAAACACACCTGGAGTTGTGTTTTGTTCCTTTTGCACATGTTTAACACACAAATCCTATATTCTGTTTAGGCTGAGTTCTTCTCTCAGACAGAAAACACTCTGTTCCACCTTGTGATGTCATGTGGTAATCCAGGTCCATTGTGTTTTTAAACTCCATACACCTTCACTAGAATCATTTGGATAATTTAAACCCTGGAATTGCCAGTCTCTACTGAACTAAAGATAAAACGTAGCTGTTAACTTAACTACTGCTTCATCGCACGGTGGAACAGAGCATTTTGAGCTTTTGAGATGTAGAAAGACTAATAATAAAGGGAATTACTCAAACATGTGTGAATGAAACAAAACACAATTTCAGTTTTTGATGAGGTAATAAAATTATAACATGGCTTAATGCACATCTGAGTCATTTTTGCCTAACAGTGGACCTTTAACAATCAACAGTGGGCAGTAAAGCATTCGTATGGCAGCTTGGCTATTTCCAACATGATGCTAACAGATACGTGCCTGGTGCATTTTGATGTTTTGTTTGCTGGAAACCCAATAGATGGAGACAAACGTAACATGAGATACAAACCATAAAGTGTGTATAAATTAAATCACATACATCTCCTTTAAACGAATAACTCCTATGAAATGATCACATTAGAAGTCATGTGTTTTGTTCAGCGCTCCCCCAGAGGCTCTTAAAGCTCTCATTAATCTTTTTATCTGCAGATCAGAATCCTCAGCCCCTCGTTGCCTGGGCTATAAATATGTGATAGAGTCCTCCTGAGAGGGGCTGCCTGTGGATGGAGATGTGTATGTACATGGATGTGAGACTGACTGAGCTCCTGTGTTTGATCTGCAGGATCCAGAGCAGCTATGCAGCACTGCAGAGGATCAACCAGGACCTGGAGGACAAGATGCACCGCACAGTAAGTGAGAGGCCCGCAACCCACCAAGCAAAACATATGGCACCTCAGCCCCAGTCAGATTATACATAGCAATTATACCAACATGAATTATCTTTGAAATTCCACACGGATAAAAATTGTGTCTTACTCTATGCAAAGAGTTATATAGGCTCCTGCCCTCTGTCTGAGTCTCTGACATCACAGTCTGTGTCATGTCATGAATACAACCTATTGGACCGTATGTGTTTTTGAAAAGGCATGAGGCATTGCAACTGTAAGAATGAAACAAAAATAAATGTACAGGACTGTTGCCATAGCAATTATGAATGCAAAACAAAATTATATTTTTTGACCGCTTCTTAAAATGGCAAACAGGAAATTAAACTCATCCTTAAAGTTGGAGTGCTTTACTGGTGGTCACCATATAAACATCCCCTTAATACTACTACTAGAATGAGGCGTTATAAAGTCAATGTGCGTACAAGCTGCTCACTGATGAAGTACAGTCAGGGTTTGGGTAGTAACAGAGGAACACTTGCACCTGAGGGTTTGGCCAATGTAAGTACCACTCACTTCTCCCATAGTCTGTTATATTAAATGAAGTCGACTGACACACAGCCAGAGCTCTGGCCTCTGCTGACCTGTGCACACGGCACTACTCCACAGCTGCAGTTGTTACCAGGAAACCAGCTCGCTCTCACTGCAGCATCGGCGTGTCTTTGCTCTGCGGTCTGCACTCAGGCTGCACAGGGATATTACAACCACAGTTATATTAATATGACTGCTATTACTTTGTTTGATTCGATAGTATCTGTGGTCAGTATTTACTTTTACATCAGTCAAGCAGCAGTTTGTGAAGAAAAGTTGTGAGGGTTGAAAATTACATTACAGACAATACCTGTTGGTAGGAGGAGAGAGGGGAGAGAGTGTATTTACATGAATGATTTGAGAGGCGATGGTGTTGATAGTAAAAATGTTGTTATTAGCTGGCAGGTAGGAACAAGGAAATGTGATGGTTGAATGCGAGATAATTTACTTGTATCCATGGAAATGTATGTGCTTTGCTAGTATGTATTTCCCACAGTATGACATTAAACTTCTATCTCACATTTATTTAATTCCAAGTATTTCTATAGCTCAAAAATACCTTAAACACATGCATTCCTACTCACCTCTCCACAGATCTGACCTGTAACTTGACCTGGTGACACCATCTCTGGAATGTTCTAGGCAACGACAGACATGAACAAGGAAATACTATAGTTTTACTGCTTGAATTCACGCTTCTAGATTTTGTATTATACAGAAACGCCATTGCGAAATACGAGAAAATAGCATGTTACAGCTGTTTGTACGGTGGCTGACCTTTGACCTTGTGAAAGAGATTGTGCAAAACCTTTGGACCGGGGGGAATAAACACAAGCTCAAGTGTAGTGGCTGAATTACAATGAGATTTCAAATATTCACAATAGTCGTCCTCCCATTTCAATTCTGCTCACTCCAGTCCCCAAAGACAGGCTTTATTTGCTGCCAGGATTAAAAGAAGACAACACAAAAGCAATAAAATGGCCAAGAGTGGTTTTAAAAAATCAACACCAGTATACTTAACGTACAGGTGGTAAAAGCAGCCAGGATAGTGCAGGTTTTAGTCCAGTCTGAAGGATCCAGGATGTGTTTGTATTGACATGTTTTGCTGTTCTTTATTTCAGTTCAGTTCATTTTTCATGGTTTGCAGCTCTCCAAACTTATCCCCCACTTTCCTAAAGCATTCCCAGCATCTTAACTATTCACAGCAATGAGTTTATAAGTGCTTTTCACAACTTTCAGGGGTCAGTGCAGTCACGGTAATGCTAACAAAAACTATCATGCTAACAGTGTACTTTCTAGTCCAATGAGGTTCATCTGGTCTTCTGTTAATTTATTTTAATAGATAATTTTTCCAGACTAGGGTTTAGTTTGTTTTCATACAGTCCTTTACTCAAACAGTCAAGTATTTTTTTGCTGAAAGCTAAATAATAGCAGCACAGAATTAAACAGAAAAGATTAATGCCCCCAAACCCCAAGTTAATTTGAAACCGTTAGCAGCGGTCCAAACCCATTTCTCACTTCCCTAACATATTCCTAGCATCCTAATTATTACCGCTGTGAGTTGCTAAGCACATTTCAAACCGTTCTGGGGACAAATTTTGCTATCACGCGAATGCTAACAACTAGCATGCATCGCCCTAGCTCGTCTTCCGGGTTCATAATCGATCAAATTGCTTTATAATCAGATGCAGACCGCAAAACGTGGCCTGGCTCTTATAATAAATCCAAAGTGCGTCTTAAATGTGTTTACTAGCGTAGTTATTCTGTAAAGAGCTCACTGATGTTTTTATTGACCACCTAGAATCAATCCCTTCTCAAATCGCTAATTCAGTTTCTAGCTTTAGCATCAGTTAGCACGTGGGTATCGATTTTTTATTTTTTATTTTTTGACAAAGTGGAACTCTAGATGCCTCCCGTTCATTTTAAAGCCTGCCCTCGTTCTTTACGGTCGGGGCGGCACAGGTCAAAGTAGTTTGTTGTCCTCTGAAGGCTGCTCACTGTTGCAAAAATCAATACACATTTTAACGGCTAGCAACCCCACAGCCAAGAGCACTACTTTTTTTTTTTTTTTACATTTTCAAATCCCTTCATTAAAGATTTCACCTGCGATTTCCTCCTGAGTAGTCATATAGCACCATCATGACATTTGCTCGTACCTTTTGGCTCCGCTGCTTTCCGAAAATGAGAAATCCAACTCGATCGATGTGAGCACAGCTGTTTAGCGGCAGAAGCGCTTCATCTCTCTCAGCGCAATTACGTGATCAGAGGCGGGCAGGGCAATCAATCGCATAGTAATTGGTCTTATACCTGACGCGCAACTAGCATAAAACTGTTACAGAGCTGCGGCCGCTCGTTTCAGCTACCGTGGTCTCAATGCGCAGCCTCTCCCTACTGGGTTAGCTACATGCTCTCCTGTCACTGTCAATGCACGATTTGGTGCTTTTTCTCTTTTAACTTGTGTGATTGTTTTTAATGTGTTCTGTTCACTCTAGTCCCAAGGAGTGCCCAGTTTAAATGAATATATATTGGATTTGTGCTCAGTTTTTGCTTTATGCCGTTAACTTCTGAAGTAGTGTTGGACTTCAGATGTAAACGATACTCAAACTTTAAACTCAATTTCGATACAAAGGAATAGACTTGATTTTCAATACTGATTCTCGATATCGATTCCAATACCTTCCAATGCCTCCTTTAGACAATAGAATGTGATTTTCAACATTAAATCGTAGTACTTTCTTTTATATTACCATGTGGCCTAGTACCAAGTATTGTATTTATAAGTAAATACAATTCATTCAATCAGAGTAAACTGACTGAATGAATCTCAGCTCATGATGAGGTTTTGTCCCATGTATAGTTACTATAGCTACTTCAGTGCTTAGTTGAAGTATCTGAGTATGCACACTTTGAAGACCAGGAGTAAGTTGTTAACGTGACTGTGATCAGAAATTTAGTTTTTAAATTTGTATTTATTTATTTATTTTTTATTTAAATGTTTGTTATTTTTTATAAATAACATCAAATAAAAAATAAAAAAAGAAAGAAAGAAACAGTGAGGACACAACTAAAAAAAACACTGACTTAAAGGCACTGTCCCTGATTTTTAACTGTTTTTAAAAACATAACAAAACAGAACTAGATCATTTTAAACCACCAGACATGTCAGACTCAGGCCCGCGGGCCAAATTTGGCCCTTGATATAGTTAAATTTGGCCTTCGAGATCATATCAAATATGTATTAGAGCTGGCCCTAAGGCCGTCACGCCAGTACAGCGCATGCACCTACTACGAATCCCAGAATGCTTTGCAAATGTGTTGGCGCCGGCCCCCATCACTTCTGTAGACACTGATTAGCATCTGCTACCTGTCGCCTCAAATTGAATCCACCCCTTCTGAAAAACATGCAGATGTTGTTGAAATGTTTCAATAGAGTTTTAGTTTGGCCCACAAATTAGTCACAGTTCTTAATTTTGGCCTTCTATGAATTTGAATTTGCCACGCCTATTTTAAAAGGTTTACAGTGGTCCTAAGTTATCCCTCACTTACCTTATACATTCTGAGCATCCTAATTATTCACCATGATGAGTTTGTAAGTGCTTTGCAGAACTCTCAGAGACCAGCGACCGACTGGATGGTAAAGCTAACAACAATATGTTATCGTGCACTTGCTGATTATTGAACAATAAATCGCTGGGGTGAGACTAATTTGGTTCAGATACATGAGGAAAAAGTTGGCAACAGGATCTTTGAAAATAAAACTCAAACTGTTGTAGACTAATATAAACCAGCCCCGTCTCCACCGCTCAACCTTCCCAGCAACGCCTCACTGTTTCCTGTTCGATTGTTGCCGTGTGAGGAATAGAAACCAAACTAATTGTATTGCTGTTGTGAGAGTGTGATATAAATCATAAAGTAGGACTTTATTATGTGGAACCACTCAATGATAAAGAATCCAAAGTACCCTCTCAAGTAGCAGATGTACAATTAGGGCTGTGCAATTAATCAAATACTAATCTCATCATGATCAAACTGTTGTGTGAGTAAAGAAAGCTGAGGGCTGGACCTTTATAGATGTGTCAAGGGGAGTTCCTCCAATCAGTATTCTCCCACACATTTGAAGAGCAAAACGCAGTCATTTGCCCACCAACCAGAGGGTAACCTGTTTGATCTGACTTTTTTAGACCAATTCTTGATGATTATGGGTGCGCTAGTTTGTGATTTACAACCAAAGAATATATTTGGATCTTAATAACCAGTTTTGTGTATCTATTAACACAAAGATGGTGGATTGACTGATTGACAGCTCCCATAATGCATAGTACGGTTTAGTGATCAGACTTTTGGCTCTTTTACGAGATCCGAATCTTTTGGATCTGTTTATTGGCTCTTTTTATATTTGATTATATGACAGAAGCCAATGCGAGAAATCATTTTATCTACAAACTAATCACAGAGAGAAATGAGCCAGACTAAGATCTGTTTTAAATGGTTCAAACTGAGAGTTGGAGTGTGTTTACCCTTTTGCAAAATTATGAAGTATCTATAATAAAACATTGCACCGCGTTGTTATTATGATGCTAAAAAGCCCTCACTCCTGTTGCCTACTCTGCTGCTGTGCCGAGTTTTGTGTTGATTCTGCGTGAATGAGTGTAAAAATTTATAAAAATCAGAAAGAAAAAGATGAGATCCATTTCCAAGAGCTCACATTAAGGAACCATTTAAAAACATTACATCATTATTACCGTTGTGTCCTTGGGCAATGCACTTAACTCACCTCGCCTGCGTACACTGTTGGATGAAGTGTTAAATGTAGTGATATTAATTCAAAATTATACATAATTTGGTCAATAGTAACAATACAAATCTATTTCATATTTTTTCTTATGAATTTTGTGTTTTTATTTTTGTTTGGTCAAAGCTGTAACTTGAACCTGAAAAATCACCATGAACATTGTAAAAATAACCTCTCAAATCATATGAAAAGTGCTTTTTACTTCTGCTCAAAAATGTAGTGGAGTAGAAAGTACAGACAAAAGTATCCACTGTAATTTTCCTAAGTAAAGTACAGATACATAAAAACTCTACTTAAGTACAGTACTTTACTACCTGCACTTCATTACCTTCCATCACTGCATTCGATTATAGATACAATGATCATTTATTAACATGGGAAAAGGGATCACATAATATTTTTTACCAATTGTAAAAAAAAAATAAATAAAATTGTAATGTTTCTTTTTGCAGCAATTGTAGCACAAAAATGACACGATGTGGCTGTAGACTCGAGCTGATTTGAAAGAGCAGAGTAGCTGTCCGTGTTTGTGCTCCTGTGTGTGCTGTGTGTATATAATCTCTGCTGTGAGAGGTTCAAGTGTTGACAGAAAACACAGCACATGTTTTGGAGGCCGGTGCTCAGTGTAATGGTGGCTCTGTGTAATCTATCTCACTTTGTCACAACACAGCCTGTTTCTGACACGTACACCCATGTGCACAGAGGGGGCGGGGCTTCAGACCTCACATACACCCGTGTGCACAGAGGGGGTGGGGCTACTGACTGCACATACACCCACCTGCACAGAGGGGGTGGGGCTACTAACTGCAAATACACCCACCTGCACAGAGGGGGCGGGGCTTCAGACCGCACACACACCCACCTGCGCAGAAGAGGGACTCTAAATGGCACATTGATTGAAAGAGTCAACACACATAAATATCTTGAGCTTTGGCTTGCCAAAAACTTATCCTTTAAAATAAATATCAGAATTATCTAAAATTCAAAATATAAATTATCATTTTATTACAGAAACAAATCACTTATTCCATTCAATTATGGAAAATATAATCACATGCAGACTTCATCTTGTACTTTGAAACCTTTAGATACACTTTTTCACTCACATGTTCATTTCATAACAGGTGAATTTAAAACCCATCACTGTACCCTCTATGAAAAAGTAGGCTGGCCATCACGAACGGTCAGAAGAGAACAACACTGTATAAAATGTGTTAATGAGGGACGATAGGCTGCCTGCTTGTTGAGCTCATGACTGTCTCCTCCTGACTAAGTCTAAAAACTGTCTGCACCAGAACTGAAATGGGAAAAAAGCTTTTGGTTATTTTGTGTCTCAAAAAATGGAAAACATTTCAAGGACATGCAAAACTGGATAAATTGGTGCCACTAATGCACTTTAATAATCTTGTGATAAACATTTCTAATCACACCTGCTCCTGTTTTTAATGTTTTAAATGGACTTATTCGTTATTTGTTTTGTTTGCTTTTTATTTGTATTTTTCTGTACTTGAGTGATGAAAAGTAGGGTCTGAGTGCTCTCACTGGGCTCTCCCTGTATACACAAATATAATGAAATGTGTCATCTCAACACTTTTCCCCTATTATTTTTGCAGATTTAACAAAGACAAGGCTTGATACCTCTGCAGCAAGAAACACAAAATCAAAATTCTACTTTCATTTAAGAGAATATTACATTACGTCTGATTACAGTCCAGTTATAGTTTGGGGGTGGTTAAGTTGCATGTTGGCGCATTTGGGGAGTGCACACTGTAGACATCAAACCAGTGCTTAATGAGTGTCTCTTAATAAGTGTAATGCCCACTCGATCAGAGACAGGGGAGACCAGACTGAACCGCAGCGGCTAATGGGGTCACTATTATCAGATTAGTGTGATTATGATTGAGATGAGATATGAAAGAATAAAAGCATCGTTGTAATGACTCTGAGTAGTGCATTCTGATCCGTTCTGTATTCAGTGAAGCGAGTCTAGTTCCCACATAGGGATTATAAATGACTAAGGTGCAAATGAATGGTGCAAAGTAATGACTGGCTGCAGGTGCTGGGGTTTAGGTAGTGACGATTCAGATCAGAGTGTGGTACTTTAGGTCAAGGGCGGCACCAGGGGGGGCTTGAGGGGCACTAGCCTCTCCTAGAATGGTCAATGCACCCCTATAGTTCCCCCCAAAGATTTTAGCTCCACAATCTTGACAAAAAATGAGACTCCAATAAAAAAAATAATTCTATGTTAGCTTTTAGGTGTAGGATTTAAGTTGTAACTCATTCTGCGTTTTGATTGGATAACCATCGCATAAGTAAATGTGACATCGTGTCTTATGTTTCTGTAATTAAGAATAAAACAGCATTTTAATTATTATCAGTAAGAGCTAGATTTGATTTAAACATGTTTAATTTGGTGTCTGGGGACAGAGATTCAAGGTTATGGAATTTAAAATCAAAGTTCCTAGAAGGATAAGGTAGTGTCCCTGGTTAATTTGCTTCACCTTCATAATAAAAGTTAGATGAGCAAAATCCTCTGAAATAGTTTGGGACTTTTATAGTGCTGAGAGCGTGTCTGGAGTCTTACACTTGAACAGTGCTGTGTCAGTCTCTTAAAGTGAGCTCAGTGAAGCCCACAGTTTGAACCATGACACGGCCCCTCTCCCTCCCTCTTCCTCCCTTCTCCCACTCCTCTCCTTATCCTCTCCCTCCACTCTCACTCCCTACTCCCTCCCCTCTCCCTCCTCTCTCACTCTGCTCTTTCTCCCTTCTCCCTCCCCTCTTACAACCCACAATTCCTCCCTTCTCGCTCTCCTTTCCCTCCCTCTTCCTCCCTTCTTACACCTATCTTCCTCCTTCTCCCTCCCCTCTTTCCCCTTCTCCCTCCTTCTTCCTCCTCTCTCTCTCTCCTATCCTTCCTCTCTCCTCACCTCTCCCGCCAAATCTTCTTCTCCTCTCACTTTCCTCTCCCTCCCCTCTGCTCTCCCTCTCTTTTCTTTTTCTTCCCGTCTCCCACCCCTCTTCTGTCCCTCTCCTCTCTACTTCCTTTCTCTCCCCTCTCCCACCCCTCTCCCTCTCTCCTGTCTCTCCTTTCCCTCTCCTCTCCCTCCCCTCTCCCTCTCCCTCTCCTCTGTCTCTCCTTACCCTCCCTACCCTTCACTACATGTGAAGTCCCTGTCTGGGGCTCACTGAACAAACTAAAAGTACTCCACTTTGAAAATACTCCACAGTAAAACTTGATGTATGCATACTTGGATTGGGATATAGATGTGTTTTGGTGTTAGGTGAACAGTATTATAGAAATGCTAATAATTCTCAAACAAGTTACTAGTTCAATCATAATGTCATATGAATTTGTATTGTTTATGTTACAGTAGTGCAAAAGGATCATGGTCTATGGAGTTTTCTGTCATTTTTACAATGCTGCTAATAATCCAAATGATGCATTTTAGAAAACAACATAATGTTTTAATATAAATATTGATTGCACTTTTCCAAAATTTTGGACAGAACATAACAAAAATGGGATACAATTTAAATAAAAAAAAAAAAAAAAACAAACTAAAAAAGCTACCTAAATGTCAACTTTAAGGTCCTGTGCTCATTTTTTCTCATGTATTTGAAATGAGTTTTGCCCATAGATAAACTGTATAAGCAGCTCTTGAGGTCAAAAGTCTGATAATCAGGAAGTGTGTGTTAGCATGCTAGTTGCTGAGCTCTGTCATCAAAAGCCCTTATAAACTGGTCATGATGAATAATTAAGATGCTCATGATGCATAAAGTAAGTGAGGAATAACTTTGGACCATTGCAAACCATGTGAAATGAACTGGCTCCATTGTCCCATTGTTCAGCCTCGTTTCCACACGAGAATCAGCCAAACACGAATGATTTGTACGTGGTCATACAACAATAATGGTTCCATTGCGATCACTTATAAGCTCCATTTACCATTATGTCTCAAATCTGAAAAGAATAAGTGGTGGAGTGAAACCAGGATCAATAAAAAAATCAGTTATAAACATCACAGTATTGTTGGAGCCCATGTTTAAAATCCATAGCTTGTCAATATAGATCAAAGTTATTTATGCCTCACGTTTATGAAGCAATCTCAGGGGGCGCTATCAGGCCGTGGTGGTCAATTTCAACAATCAAATCCGTTTAAGTCAAGCTGTACTTCATCATGTGTGCAGTATGGAGGAAAATGAATGATGATTCCTTTATGTGAGGTGATGGTGGAGATATGACGCCGATATGGCATAACTCAATAAATATGATGCTTTTATGATGGAGAGAAGGAGAGGAGACTGGTGAAATGTTTGGACTGCAGCTAGCTTACGTGCAATTTATTATTTATTGAAAAATTAAATGTTAAAGAAGCGGCCATTTTGTTTTATTGTGGAGTTTTAAATATATATTGGTTTTGGTGCTATTTGAAATGTGAAGTTATCAACCGGAGGCTCAAAATAGATGAAGACACACAACGACACACATAAGTCTGCATTTTAAATTAGTTAAAGGTGCACTATGGAACTTTTCTGGTGAAAGGTCAGCCACTTGCTTGTCTCCATAGGGATGTTAGTGCCTGCAATGTTCCACATATATGGCATTAAATGTATGTATCTTGCATGTGTCACATTACAGGTGTCATATTTCATCCACAAAGGAGTCATAGATAGATAGATCGGTAGATAGATAGATAGACAGGCTGACAGACAGACAGACAGACAGACTGACTGACTGACTGATTGATTGATTGATTGATTGATTAGTTTTCAGCATCATTATCTGGGGTGGTCATCCAGAATTCATAGAACCAGGGTTACATTCATGAAGCTTGTGTCACTTGCTCAAAAAACTAACAAACAAACAAAAAAAACATGTACTCTTACAGTGCTTGGAATTGCCTGTCCACAGATCTGACCTGTAACTTAGCCAGGTTGCATTGCGTGCTTTTCTTCACCGAGTTAGATCAGTTTAAAGAGTGGATTTTTCACTTCTATGGGGTATTAACTGCTAAAACATAACATATTTAGATCACCATCTTACCTTTTACTGTTTTGAAAATGCTGTATCACCAAAACATATTAACATGTTTTATAAGTTTCACCTTCAAGTTTTTTACGTTTCCCTTCCTTTTGCTCCCCACGTTAAGTCACTCCCCCCTTCAGAGCCCTCTCACACACACAATCAGTGTGCATCCCGCTAATGAAACCACTGCACATTGCATCAGGTTTGTGAAGTTTGGGTGTACAGTTCAAGCTAAAAAAAAAAAAGCTAAAAAATAGTTGTGCGTAATACCCCCTCTTTATTGTCACAAGCAGATGACATACTCTCCACCAGAAAAGTGACACCTTTAAACTTTGTCCCTGCAAGGCTTCCATACAACATATTGGAGTCACCATGTGCTATGCTATGGGTGAGCGTTTGAGTACTTACCGAGTTAGTTATGTGCCCTTTCAGCTATAACCTTTTCATGCTGTTTCTCAAAGCGCCGCTGCCATTTTGACACTGGCATGTTATATGTTCAAATTATTTTCCACCAGCTGTAATATTCACTAGTATAAGCACAATACGCTGTTGTGGAATAGTTGTCTGATCTTTGTACAGTGAATAGAGCTCATGCATACAATTCATCTGACATACAAAACTCAATCTCCCGGAAATGTCACTTGCACCATTCACTCTGCAATCCTCCAAATCTAGTTACAGCCCTGAGGTTAAATGTATTACTTTGTGAGCGGGTTTCATTATAAAGCCAGTGTCCACATCGTCACGACAAGGAGACCCCTCACAGCTAACCCACGCCGAACTCAAAGCAAAACTGACGCAATTATTAGCAAATCTTTGAAAGCAATCTTGTTCTTTTATCCAATTCTATCACTTTCCAATTTCTTTAACAAACCCAACAAAGAAACGTCGTCTACCTTCGATCCAAATTGAACAAAGTGTTATGTGGTGAATAGCTCGCCTGTTCTTTGGAGAGGCAGGTCGTTTTTAATGCAATTTTAATTACAGCGTCAGGCCTGGGAGGAAGAACTACATCCTCTCTCAGTATCTGCTGTCACGGAGACGGCCTTATCAGCTCGAGCCACGCACAAAGGAACTGCGGCAAAATGAATATGCTAATTTCACTATCATATCTGAAGGAGATTGACCCCGCGGAGGAGGGGGAGGAGCTTGTTAGATTCTTCATGTAAAAAATGATTAAAAGTAAAGTGTTATGCTAAATGGACCTGAATCACAGTGTAAACTGCAAAACTTCTCTCAAAGTAGTTCTTGTTTAAACTGCATAGACACACATGAACAAAAAATATTGTCTTTTTATTTATATATTATGCTTTTACTTTGGGTGAATCTTATCATTTCACCTCCTGGTTGGCTGGCAGTGGTGGAAGATAACAAAGTACAAGTAGTAAAGTACTGTAGAACTTTTAGGTATCAGTACTTTACTGACTTTACAATGGATACTTTTTACTTTTACTTCACTACACTTGAGAGCAGATATCTGTATTTTCTACTCCAATACATTTTTTAGCTGGACTGAAAAGTAAAAAAGTACTTTCATGATTTGACGGGTTACTTTTACCATATTCGTGGTAATATCCTGACTAAAGTTTTTGAGTTCAAGCTTCAGCTTTGAGCAAACAAAAATAAATACATTATTTATTTATTTTTTTTAATTTAGAAACTGATTTGTATTGTTACTGTTGGCTAAAATATGTATCATGTTTAATCAGTATCACTACATTCAACACTTTCACACTTTACTTTTACTCTTTAAACAGGTACTTAAATAATTTTACTGAAGTAGATTTGTTCATGTAATACTTTTACTTGAGTAACTTTTTACCACTGTATGTGTATGTTCACTTAAGTAACAAAAGAGTACTTCATCTACTACTGCACGGGCGGTGACATATGTAGAGGTAATTACATAACTGTTTACCTAGCAACTGTAGAGTAACTGTAGTAAAAGAAGGTTTAAACTGTCAGGAACATATATATATATATATATATATATTATATATATATATATATATATATATATATATATATATATATATATATAATATATATATATATATATATATATATATGTATGTATATACATACATATATACATATACACACACACAACATATATATATATATATATATATATATATGTATATATATATATATATATATATATATCTTTTATTCACACACACAAATATAGATTATATATATATCTAGATATTATATATATATCTATATAGGATATATATATAATATTATATATATATATCATAATAGCTACTAGAGGGGTGAATAAGTCCCTTTTATGGCTAATTATTGGTACATCCTGCTGTTTGTTGCAGCTCATGTCTTTTAATGAAACAGTTCTCTTTAAAGTGGTTTTCTGGGGGAAGGGTCTCAAGATGGCATCATCATGATAGGTTGAGTTTTCGCTCTCACTCTGCCTGTCACCCGGAATCATAACTGTGATAAATCTAATTAGATTTTTTTCCACACAGTATATAATGCAACTTGCACGATGCCTAAAGATGCAAAAACAAACGTGGGCTGAACTGTCTTGTGAGTCCACGGTGGATGCTGTTCAAGACGATGCCAGGTCCACCATCACCATGGGTCATGGGTGAACTTTCCACTGAGACCTTACGAGGCCTTGTGAGGCCGAGATGGAGGTACACATCTCGGCGCTGGAGGTCGATGTGACACTGCTGAGAGTGAAAGTGGATAAGCTAGCAAAGAGTGGATGAGCTAAATCCAACGCGGAGTTGGTGGCCAAAGTTATGGATCTTGAAAGCCGTTCGACACGGGATATATTCACCTGTTGAACCTGAAGGAGGCTGTGGAAGTGACAAACCCTATTGCATTACTTGAAAGAGTCATCCCCACTCTCCTACAGCTACCTGTTTTTGAGATCTCCATTGACCTGCTATTATCTGCTGCGAGGCACATGGGCGATTTGCATTTTGAGGACCGTCCTCTCCACATCGTGCTGGACATATCACCCTCTGTACGGCTCGCCAGGAGAGCGTTCAGTTCGGTCTGCACTGGGCTCTTATTTAGAGTTGTCCACAGCAACATGCATAATACAAAAGAGAAAACTATTCATCTCTAAGTTGAATGTGGTATGTACAGATGTGCACAAATCCTTTTTTTTTTATTCTTTTTGTCCTGGATCTGTTATGTTTATGTTTGTTTGTTTTATAGTTTAGTTGTTATGCCAAAAATCAATAAACCTTTGGTAATGAAAAACACATTTTACTAAGTTTATATTGTATAACTGAAATCTTAATTAGTGATATAAATAATAAGTAATATTTCTCTGTAGTTTCAAAATTGTTATCGTGACAGGTCTGCGAGTTCAGCATTTAACGTATCCATCTTGCATTTATTAGGGTTTCCTCCTGTGTCAATGGCGATAGAGAAGTATAATGCCATACTGCGGAACATTCCAGGCGACGCTAAAATGTCTCCATGGAGACTGATATTGTAAATAGATCATATTAAAATCTAAATTAATTGTTTGGATCATTTAAAATAATTACATAGACAACAACATATTGATTAGCCCATAAACAAGTTGGTTTGTTGCGGGGGATGTGACTGTGTTTGTAAGTTCTCCTGATTTCGTTCTCATATTGTGCAAAACAGAGAGAGGATCCCGAGAGATGCAATTACTGAACACTCGAAGTCACACAGGAGGATCACAACACACTCAACTTATTTGGGCAAAAGCAGAAGAGAAACAAACTGCTACAGCTAATTAAAAGAGGATTTCAACTCACACAAGCTACAAGTTTGGCAAATTAAAGAGGTCATGCACAAATGTTCTATACAAACCAACAACAGTCTGGTACACAATAGTGGGGAAAAGTGGCTAAACGTTTCAATTGACTTTTTTATTTATACAGGGGAATCAAAAAAAACAAACAAAACAAACAAGTATACAAGTCCATAAAAAACATTAAAAACAGGAGTAGTTGTGTGCATAAAATTTGTTACCAGTTATTAAGATTACGATTATTGTGTCACCAGTGCATTCAGTTTTGCTTTTCCTTGAAATATGTTCCATTTTCAGTCAGCTCCTCCAAATCCAAGGCCATGGTTCTCAACCGGAAAAAGGTGGCTTTCCCTCTCCTGATTTGTGGAGAGTCCTTGCCTCAAGTGGAGGAGTTCAAGTATCTCGGGGTCTTGTTCACTTGTGAGGGAAGGATGGAGCGTGAGAGGTTGACAGATGGATTGGTGCAGCTTTATCGGACTGTTGTGGTAAAGAAGGAGCTGAGTCGAAAGGCAAAGCTCTCGATCTACTGGTCAATCTATGTTCCTACCCTCACCTACGGTCATGAGCTCTGGGTAATGACCGAAAGGACAAGATCATGGATACAAGCGGCTGAAATGGGTTTACTCTGCAGGGTGGCTGGGCGCTCCCTTAGAGACAGGGTGAAGAGCTCGGTCACATGGGAGGAGCTCGCAGTAGAGCCGATGCTCCTCCACGTCCAGAAGAACCAGCTGAGGTGGCTCAGGCATTTGCTCAGGATGCCTCCCGGACACCTCCCTAGGAAGGTGTTCCGGGCATGTCCCGCTGGGAGAAGACCTAGGACACACTGGAGGGACTGTGTCTCTTGGCTGGCCCAGGAACGCCTTGGGGTCCCACTGGAGGAGCTGGAGGACGTGTCTGGGGTGAGGAAAGTTTGGGAGTCCCTGCTTAGACTACTGCCCCCACGACCCAGCACCAGATAAGCGGAAGAAAATGGATGGATGGACTTTCCATTTTTGTGAAGCGTAACAGCTAAAAGCCCTCTTTCCCATGTCAGTTTTGGTGCGGTACATGACTGCCTTATGCAGTCATGTGATCTGGTATTAAATGTTCCAGTGTCAGTGATTAACAAACAGATGAGGTATTCTGCCAATGGTCCTTTATAGATACATACATCTATAGTCCTTTATAGATTGATACATTTCATCTAGTGCTGTTCTCTTCCGACAGATAGTGATGGCTAACCTTTTCCATAGTGAATACAGTGATGGGTTTTAAATTTATCACCTCTAATAAAACAAAGGGCAGAGTGGAATAGTAGATCCAGTTTCAAAGCAGAGGCCAAAGTCTGCATGTACACCACATCCCCATAATCCAGTATGGAATCACATGTTTAGTTTGATTCGCATTTAGTGACAATTTAAGATTTGTGAAGGAATTTTGCATTTCATTAAAATCTTGTTGCATTTTTATTAAATTGCAACCAATGGAATTAATAAATATAGCAAAAAAGTAGCTAGTGAAATGGGTACTATATTTTACAGTGTAACAGAAAAAGTTTAGATTTAGAGTTTAGTTTTTGTTTTTTGCATCACTTCTTCAGATATGACTTAGTTTGTTCTTATTTTTGCGATCTGTCCTTAATATTTGCCCTCCAGTTATAATCACTTTAAGTTGTCCAGACGGTTACCTTAATAACTACTCTTTCTTGGGTAGTAGTTTATCAAAGGTTTTTACTCTTGAGTTACTTCATGGACCACTTTATACTTCTAATTGAGTCATATTAATTAGAAGTAAAAGTACTCTTACTTACGTAAAATTTTTGATTTATAGGTTCATAATCATCATCAAACGCGCTGTACCTGATTACCATCTTGAAAATGCAAAAAAAAAAAAAAATTAATAAAACAGAACTAGTTCATTTTAAACAGTTTGTAGTGATCCAAAAATATTCCTCACTTACCTTATGCATTCAGACCACCCTAATTACTCACCCCGATGAGTTTATAAGAGATTTTTACATCTGTGAGAGGCCAGAGCAGAGTTTCTCCATGATGGTAAACCTAATAAGAAGTAGCATGCTAACCGTGCATGTTGTGATCATCAGACAAGAAGAAGAAAAATGGTTTATACTTCAATGCAGACAGTACGCAGTGGAATCATTTTGACTTCAAGAGCTGTGTATACAATATATCTGTACCGACAAATTTATTTCAAATACATGGAGAAAAACCATATCCCATTTAAGACTTGTTTTTCCACATTGACTGGGTGCAGCGCACTCATACAAACAAGCTGGACAAAGTTAGCACTCTGATCTGCCTTATTGCTGTATGCAGAGTGCAGTAATGATTTTGTATGTGATGAATGGGAGCCTAACCCAATCCGAGTGCAATATCAATCTGCCGCGCCACTATAAACAGACTTTAATCGGCTCCTATTAGTTTCCTGTGCACCTCAGTGTTTCCGAGCAGTCACATTTGTCCAACGCTCAGCCCTGATATATGATTTGTTTGTGTTATGAGAGTGAAGCAGGGAGAGGGAGCGCCAATGGGAAGCATCGTTTCAGAGCTAACAAGACCTAACAGCTTTGAATGAAGAGGTGGAGTAGATTTTTCAATGAAGTTATCAGCCTGAGTTGTTTGTGTCTAGAAACTGTTATCTTGATTGAGGCAACACTGGCCAAGGTGAAATAGTTTTGTAGCTAAAGGATTGGTGGCTCATTGGTGGTAGTGAATGAATGATTTTAAAAGTCCTGTAAATTTTAACCTGCTTCTTAGACATGCATTGCAAAAAAAAATGTACTGTAGCCACCATAACTGATCTAGGCTACTTTCTGTAGCCTGTGCTGGTATTTGTGGTATTTGACTTGGCACTTGCTGGTATTTGTGACACCTGACATGGCACCTTAGGGTACTTGTGGTACCTAATGTGGCACCCAATACCTAAAAATACCTTTATGTGTTTGATTGTTTGCAGTCCCAGCTCCACGAGGACGAAAAGAGAGCACTCAGCCGAGAGATCATCGTCCTCAACAACCACCTGATGGAGGCCAAGATCACCATCAACAAACTGCGGGAGGACAACGTGAGTATGTGGGTACTCCGTGTGAGTGCTGCAGCTTGTGGTACTCCAGGTGTGGGTACTACAGCTCATGTTACTCTGGGTGTGGGTACTACAGCTCATGGTACTCTGGCCTGTGGGTACTACAGCTCGTGGTACTCTGGGTGTGAGTATTACAGCTCGTGGTACTCTTGGTGTGGGTACTACAGCTCGTTTTACTCAGGGTGTGAGTACTACAGCTCATGGTACTCTGGCTTGTGGGTACTACAGCTCGTGGTACTCTGGGTTTGAGTAGTACAGCTCGTGGTATTCCAGCCTGTGGGTACTACAGCTCGTGGTACTCCAGCTGGGAGTACGCTGGAGCATGGATATATACTCCTCTGAGAACTCCTGTGGATATTTCAGTCAATGTTATACTCCAATCTGTCAATCCATGGATTTCAGAATGATGAAAAATTAGGACTGTTGCCATAGAAATTAACAATTTGAAGCAAAATGTTATATCTTTTTAATGGCAAAAAGTCAAAAAAGAATGTTATAGTGTACATAAACACAACATCCTACCCATAGATGCTCTCATGTGGGCATTGGTTGCAGAGTGGTTAGCCCAGGTGTCTCTTTCCGTCTTGTCAACTTCCTGCTGTGAAAATTTGACAGTTCTTTCAACATTATGCGCAGAGGAAAACTTTTACATTTAGGTTCCATTTTGCATTATACTCTGTAGACCAAAGTCCCCACAGATCTCTCTCTGGCTGCCTTCTGAAGCTCATCTGAAAGCTCTCTTATCCAGAAGCCCACCCCGCTGTGTCCTGGGTATGAGGGCTTTAAGGAGCCAGGCAATAGAAGCCTGAGCAGAGCTGGTGCAGGGCGGTGCAGGAGGCAGTGGTGCAAGAGATTATAGGTTATAAAGTACACTACTGTCTCTTTTTGGGGAAGTCCAACAAGTTAAAGGACTTAGGCTTTGGGGGAAGTTGACAAAAAGAGATAGAATTTTACTTTACAACACAGTAGTGGTAATAGTATATGCAATCTATCAGAGTGTTTCAAATCTAGCAGCGTTGCCATAGTAATTAACAATTCAAAACCAAATATTGCATCTTTTGAATGGCCAAAACTCCTCAAAATATCACCTATAAACAGGAAGATAAAACCCATTGATATCAATATTTTAAAATCTATTGTAAGTCCTGCATTATGAAGTGAAGTTGTAGTTAAGTTCACACTTATTTCTCTAATATGGTAAACAGGACTAAGACAGGACTGAACCAGGACTAAAACATTACTAAACCAGGACTAAACCAGGACTAAATCAGGATTAAATCAGGACTAAACCAGGGCTAAACAGGACTAAACCAGGACTAAACCAGGACTAAATCAGGACTAAACCAGGACTAAAACCTTACTAAACCAGGACTAAACCAGGACTAAACCAGGACTAAAACCTTACTAAACCAGGACTAAACCAGAACTAAAACCTTACTAAACCGGGACTAAACCAGGACTAATAAGGACTAAAACATTACTAAATCAGGACTAACCCAGGACTAAATCAGGACTAAAATATTACTCAACCAGGACTAAACCAGAACTAAACCAGGACTAAACCAGGACTAAACCAGGACTAAACCTGGACTAAACCTGGACTAAACCAGGACTGAACCAGGATTTGAACCAGAGCTAAACCAGGGCTAAACCAGGACTAAAACAGGACTAAACCAGGATTAAACCATTACTAAACTAGAACTAAAACATTACTAAACCAGGACTAAACAGGGACTGAAGAAGGGCAAAATTAGGATTAAACCAAGACTAAAGCACCATACGTTACCATTAGCACTTTTTAGTTACAACTCTATTCCATGTCCATGTCACGCTCTGCAAACTTGAGTGGATTCAAACTACACCTTCTCTCTGCAGTAGTGATATCTGGATTCATTGATTTTATGAGAGAGAGACCGATTTTAGTAAATATAAAACCAAATAATTTTAGATTTTTCTCCAGCAGTGCTTAGTCTCTTTGTCTGTTCCTCCCTCTTTTTCACTTTGCCTCTCCTCTCTCCTCACTTTCTTCATTCTAGTGGCTCTTTCCTAGATGGCTGAGCTGGTCTGGGAGGTACAGATAAGTAAATAAAGAGGCCACATTAAACCAGAGGAGTGTGAATAGTGGAGGACTGGTGAGAATAAGAGCCAGCAGCAGCTTAAGGGGAGTGGACGGGCAAGTCATTAGCTGCAGTCACTGGTCCAGCTGCAGCAGGTGATATTCAGCTCCAATGCATCTGTCCAGGAAGCAGGCACTTAGTCACCACGGGAGACCGAACTTAGGAAGACCACTACAAGAAAAGATCAACATATATATAAATGTTACTGCGTATATTTACATGTCCAACACAAGTCAGATAACTATGGCGATGTCACGTGCCTCTGCCTTTATTACATCTAGGGATTACCTGGCTGCAGGGGCGGAGTTTGAAGTGTGGATACCTGTTAGACCAATCACATGCTTCCTCATATGTCTAGACCCCGCTCCGTCTTCCCCCCTTCACTTCTTTCGTTAGTCTTCCTTGCACTGCCAAGTTTAGCAGCTCTATTTCAGATTTGGTTGTAGTTTAGTCCCACTTTAAACAATGGCTTTTTATAACTGATGTATTTGATGGTGCTGTTAATCTAATAATAAAAATGACTCTTTCTAACTTGAATATTTGATTAATTTTCATTTTTGTCTTTGTCACATTAGTTTGCCCTTTTTGCATGACTTGCTTCAGTAAAAGAAAAATTCAAATCTGTCAACTGGATAGAAAGTTGTAGCAGTGAAGACGTTTCGTACCTTCTTCAGTTCTGGTCAGATTACTGCTGGACACGGCCTTATATCTATCTTCACTCTTACAACTGTTTGTCCAGCTGACAGATTAGATTTTGTCTTTTACTATGGGTCATACTTGGACAACTGAGGGATTTGTTGTAATTTCTACTATACTGATGACATTTTTTTTAGTCACACAGCTATTTTTATTGCCATTATTGCTCTGTTATTGTATCATAATCCCCCAAAATGTAAATTCAGAATAGTTACTACTACTATGGGTATGTTTCAGCCCCGTTTTACTCTGGAAGGTCAATGTGGTCCACATCTCCTTTAAATGTGCTCTAAAACGCTGCAAAAGTGAAGTATACTACTAGAAGAGCCATGACTCATCCCTCAAAAGCCTTCCCGTCTCCTCTCTCCTCTGCAGGCCTGACTACACACACTAATTGCCCTCTCTCACACATCCATGTAATCCGGTGCGGCCCGCGTCTCCTTCGTAGCTCTTTGATGCCAAGCGCCTTATGGTCACACTGTTAAATGGATTTCACCCTTTTCATTGGGGGCCCTGTTGTTGTTTCTTCTCATTGCAGGACCTGTACAGGAAGGACTGTAACCTGGCGGCCCAGCTGCTACAGTGCTCAAAGTCCCACTACAGAGCGCACAAGATGTCTGAGGTGAGCCCTGCACCTGTCTACAAACACACTGGAGGGGCTATATAAGAAGAAGAGTTGTGGAAGGAGAAAGATTGACTCATAAATGCAGCTTTTGTGAGGCCTGGAGGACAGCTAGACGTACTGTGGTCATATCTATAAATATCAAAAAGTAGATCTTGTTCATGGTTGTGGGGTGTCGTGTAAGCCACTAAAAGTATAGGATTTGGAGTAGAGTTTGTAGTTAAAAATTACACTATTTTGTGTTAAAAGTCTGTCTTTTCTGTTCTGTTCATCTTTACAATGACTGCACTTGCCTCTCCACAGACATGGCATAACTTGGACTGGTAGCTGCTTGTCTCTATGTAGATAAGTTATTAAAGGAAGAATCCTATTGTCCACCTGTACTCCCCGGAAAAGCTGATGCATTTGTTTAAAGTGGGACTAAACACCAACACTCTGCCCTAATGAACAGAGTGAGGAGGGAGAAGGGTCGGAGTCTGGACATGTGAGGAACAGTGTGGCTGGTCTAACAGATATATCCATACTTCAAACTCCAGCCCTGCAGTCAGGTGTTTGTAATGAGAAACACCTGGCTCTAATCAGGGCAGTCGTGAGTGATGTCGCATAGTACTTGAAGTATTGGCAGTTGCAACTGGAGGCATCACACACTCTGTCTTTGACTGTTTTTGAAACACAAAGCTGTAAATGTACCTAGTTTACACTAAAAATGTTAAAAAGGTCTAGGAACAGTCCACCATACTATTAAAAACACCATATATAGAATTTAGTAGCAAAAAAGTTGATTTAGTGTTTAGCTCCACTTAAACATATAATTACTGGACCTGTTCTCATGATACAAAACTGTCTGGAAGTTTCTTTTCAGTCAGGCAATGTTTGTATGTTTGTAAATGTAATCACTAACAAATTGTGTTGAGATGTTTCTGTGCACTTCATCTCAGAACTTCATGTAGAACATTTCATCCATACACAACTTCACCAGTTTCATTTTATATAACATATATAATTTATAGAATATGAATGCAGAAAACTCATTTACATTACAAAAGAATTTTACAGGAAAACCATAGATATTTAGTGCATCATCCAAACATGTCGATATACACGGGCTGCCTACTGTGAGCTGTTATGTAGCAGACCATCTGTGGGTTCGGTTTGTGCCTAAACAATGAATGCACCAGCCAAAACCTGTGGAGAATCTGTCAATAAGCACAAGTGTAAAGCAGTCAAAATGAGTCTAGACGCTATAATAAGAATGTGATAGAAGTCTGCAGTTTGTTGAGTTGGGACATAATAAGTCAAATATGACATAAACTCAACCCCACAATAGAATGGGATTTTCAACATTAAATATATCTGTGTAATCTCTTAGTCGTATAGGTATGTTCCATAGTGGTTCATAGGTGTGTACTAGTCTATGTGTCTTATACTTGTTCTGATACAGCTCAAGATCATTCAGGAAAGGTTCATATATGTCCTATGTGCTATGAAATGTTCATTTTCATCCTGTGAATGTGACGTTTTTTAGTATCAACACCTTCTCAAACAGGTATCTAGTTTCAACACTAGTTTTAGTATCTATTAGTATCTGATTTTTAATACTTTTGACAACCCTAGCTCGGAGATTCCAGCGCAAAGTTCAATCAGATTATTAAATAGGCCTATTGATACTTTGCAGCTGATAGCGTCACACCCCCAGGGAATGTGCATGACAACTGTATCCACTGCTCTGTGTGAAGCTCTGTTACTGTTACTTAATCTGAGCTTTATTTGAACACAATCTGACAAGAAAGAGCTGACTCAGTTGGAACTACAACAGGTGTGAGCTGATTTGTACGAATCCCTCTTCAATAACATTACAGCCATAAGTTAAACTAGCATCAGTCACCATTTTCTCTCACCTTTTTGTTGAAAATCAAACTCCTAAACGCGCCGCCATGAACGCTCGTATTGATCACACACTCCTGAAAATGTGTTGTTTAAATCAATTATGTGTTTCTTCTCGAGTTTTCTTATAGTCTTAAATCTTTTTTTGGACAGTCTTGCTAATGTGTGCATTGTGTCTCCATGGTAACTGCTGAACATTCCACCATAGAGATACATGTACAACACCCCCAGCATCATGTCACAAGTATCAATTGGAATAACTGTCAAACTGTTTCCATGGCGACATATACAAGTAAATGCGCAAAACACGTACAAACAGGTGATATTACTTTATCTAACCATGCCTTCTGGACAAGATATCACAGGTACAAACCTACTTACAAAACTCCTTTCTTTTTAAACAAGACAGCCCATTACATAAGTCCTATTAAAATGCATTAAACCTCTATTAATTTGAACATAGCCATAGGATCTCTGGGATATCTCATTAAGATACCAGCCGATAGCCCTAGTGCTGACTTTGTATTCTAAGTATCCCATCCCCCTCCTGCCTACTTCCTTCTCATTCACTCTCTGGGGAACAGCAGGGGCTAAAAATAACCACAACTTTAAAAAAAGAAAAGAGTAGCTTATTTTATACTGTGGCAGCTATTTCTTAACAAGCCCCATGTCTATTTATATCCTATTCCCAGCGGGACAGCACGAGTCCGGCTTTAATTTGAATGTGAGGCTCTCCCTATGGAACGGTGCGCTGTTTGATGGGCTGCAGTGGAAAGGCAGAGGTCTATAGGACAGCAGGACGCTCAGATGAAAACAGAGCAAGGCTATGGCAGCGGCTCCTTTTAACACAAGCTGCCTGTTATGGAAAGAAGTGCCTTTGTTGTCATTGTGGAAAATCTCACAAAGCGGAACCGGGCAATGCATAAATGATAAAGATCTGCGCAAAGAGACAAGGTTGTGTGGTGTATTGAAGTGGTTTAATTGGAGTTGCAGCACTGAGCAGCAAAGTGATTCAAAAGATATGAAATGTCAACTTTAAAATGTCCCAGAATGTATTAAATGTCAACTTATAAGTGGCATAAGAATGCTGTTGTTGCTGGGTTAATGAGATAAGGTTTGTCATAGTTCAATAAAACACCAGAGGTCTTCTGAGGTCAGCCAAGTGCAGTTTTTCAGTGGGCTAATTATGAAGAGATGTGTGTGCACTCAGTGAACTTTGTACTATTTTTGCTTACAGCGATTTTAAGACAAATGGAGTATGTCCTTATTAAAGAGGGGGTACTATGCAAAATCATCAAAAACATAGCCAAAGAATTTTTACTTATACATGTTTAAGTGATTTAACAATCTTTCCCAGGCCATATTTGAACCCTTTTCATGGTTAGTTATAAGATTCTGTCCAGTGCTCAGCCAACGTCACCCATGCTTCCACATGAGAATTCTCCATTAATATACAAAAGCATGGTACAAAACTGTACACTACACCTTGGCAAAGTTGATGCGATGTTCAGTCGTTTAATTAGACGGATGCACACTGATGGTGTTGTGATAGCTCTCTGAAGAGGGACTGACGTAGTACGGAGAGCAAAGGGGGTTAGGGACTTATTAAACATGTTAATGCTTTGTTTTCATCAAATAGAGCATAAACAACAAAAAACACAATAAAAGGTAACATGGTGATCTAAATATGTTATGTTAGCAGTTAATACACTATAGAAGTATACCTCTTTATACTAATCCATTTAATTTGTTAAAAAGACTTTTAACCAAACAAAGTTCAGTTGAAGATGTTTTGAATATAAACAGCTACTTATTGTGTTGCTCTTGTGTTGCAGCTGCCTCTGGACTTCCAGGAGCGCCTCAGTTCTCACATAGAGAAACATGGCAGCAGTGGAGCCATGGTGTGTCACAGTTACTCAGACGCAGTACCCACGTCCCTGATCGCACAGGTCCTGGAGAAGCCCGAGCCGGGCAGCAGCTGTCCTGTGAGCCGCTCGTCCAGCCCGCACAGAGACGGAGACTTCCTGAGTGGAACAGGAAGTACTGACCAGCTCAGCCGCCGCGTGGCCTACAAAAGCTCTGACTTGTACTGCAGTGACACCGCCCTCTACTGTCCAGAGCGCTGGCAGGACACTGAGCGCAGGCAGAGTGTGGACCTCCATGGGCCCGCCATCCTCCAGCTCCACACCCACAACTCCACCGACAGTAACCCAGAGGAGGCCTACCATTCTGGGAGCTTTTCCCCCCATGAGCCGCCCTCCTCCTTCCATCACCACGATGAGTTTGCCCCCGGCAGTCTTCCCATGTCAAGCTCCTATTCCAGCTTCAGCCTGGCCTCTGATGACAAAGGTGTCGGTGGAGGAGGAGGGTGCCGTGTTACTAACAGCACTTTGTCCTCCTCTCACCAGGGCCTGTACATGGACTGGAGAGATGGTGCGGACTACAAGAGTTTGACTCCTTATGAAAAAGACGGAACAAACTTCCCCAAATCCCTCAGCATACAGCACATGGCAGTCCCCAGGAGCCCACAGAAAGGTAGCTCACCGTCCTACACGCGAACGGCATCCTGTTTCAGTGAACCCTACCACCCCAGCAGTCCCCGTCTGGCCTCCTCTCACAGCATGGGCTCCACCAGTGGGCTTGCTCAAGGGCACAGTGGCAGGGGGGAAGTCCAACTGTCTGAAGACGACCTTGCTAACCGTTGGAAACAGCTAAGCATAGAAGACATCAACACCTTGTCCTCATCTTCCTACCGTGACCTGAGTGGAAGGGTTTCTCCATACAGCTTCTCAGAACGACACTTCGCCATGGGCCCCTCCAAGTCCAAAAATATCTATAGTAGCTTCCAGGAAGGAGATGACGTCTTCCACAGCCGGATTCTTGACCAGTGCTTCGGAATAAGACCACCTTCTCCAAGTCACAGCCCCAAACCAATGGAACATCGTAAGAAGGAGAAGGGATCGGCCATGTACAGCCCGGATTCTGATTGTGGCCTGTTCCTCTCAGGGAGCTCCAAAGACAAAGACGGAAGCAGGGTAACATCAGGAGGAGGTAGTTCCAAGAAGGACTATGTCAATCTGAGCGGGGACAGCTCCGGTGAGTCCTTACACCAAAGCTCTCTTGAGGCTTCCAGTCTGCAGCACTACCCCAGCCCAAGGCCAGTGGTCCGGCCACGTCCAAGCTCTAGCTCCGCCCTCACCGCCGGCCCCGCGCTCCCCAAGAAGACCTCCCCCAGGTACCAAAAGTTCGGAAGCACAGGACTGACCCGGAAAGACAGTCTGACCAAGGCACAACTGTATGGAACTCTGCTGAACTGATCTGCAAACAGTTAATGCATGACGATTTCTAACTTACCGTACTGTATGTTTTTAAAGTCACCATACTTACCTGTGATTGGGTATTGAGATGTTTTATGTAACTTAGCCAAGGCACGTTTTACACACCTTTTCTACTATGTGTCATCCAATGGTGTAGCTAAGTGAGACCAGCTGTTCACTTTCCGTTAGTTTCACTGATGATGGTAATTGGAGCCACTGGGACCATTGGGATGCCAGCACAGAGCCAGCTTCCTCCATCATCAACATAATGTGCTCAAGTGCAAAGTTATACCAGCAAAATCTCACTTTAACACATACAGTACTACTTATGTGTCTAATGAGAAACTGAATTACTGCTATGGGGTGATAGGGGAAGTTAGGCAACCGGACTGTAGTGGAAAATAGTTCTTATCATTTTAAAGCCACTATGAATGCATACAGCAAAATGTAAAATGTAGAAATGATCAGTGCATAATTTTGATGGGTTTAAAGGGTTTATGGCCAATGAATTACTCCAGTCCAATATAGATTTCTCTACAGAGAAATAAAACAAAAAGTTATAGTTATAGCTGATACCAATGGAACTGCCCACCCCCTGGTTCTTGAAGTAAATGTCGCATGAACATTTCCCATAGACATTCTGAAAAAAATGATATTAAAAGTTTGAAAGTTTGCAGCGATGTGGTAACTAATGGCCATGAGACCTATAATTTTATGTTGCGTTATATTGCATTTTAATTGTGCTTTTTGGACTTAAAACAACCACATTATGGATATTACTTGACGCATAGCTGGTTAGCTTCTGTTGTACCTTCAAACTCTTGAAATTAAAATTTTTTGAAAAGTCTATGGGAAAAATTTATGGAAATTTACTTCTGGAACTAGCGCAAATTAACTTTTCACTTTTGGAAAAATAATGGCAATGCATTTATATGGGGTAAAACATAAAGTGTTGGATGTTTGTGTAAACTTACAGCCACATTTTAACCTAATTGATCAAATTATTTGGATTGTTACATACTATTCTGTTTAAAAGGACACAGATGCACACTGGACCAACAATATCACCAATATTATCACAGTCACCGATATATCGAACCATCCCTAACGATTTACACCAGTGTCTGTCGATCGCCGGACACAGACATGGTTATAATAAAAGTTATATAAAAAATGGATTATTCAACAGGAGAGGAAGTACAAGAAGAGGTACAAGAGAGGTTACTATTATGTGATATTACCATGGAGACGAGGATGTGTGCCGTTTCATTTGACAGCTTGTGTGATCACATATACAGTGTAGATTCTCAGGGGATACTTGTCCCATTTTATGTACACAAATGTATGTATACAAATTGTCACTTTCAGAATATAGGTATGTACAATATACCCTTTATAGTGCAAAGAAAACAAGTTTCAAAGCAGTGGTTTTGAGCTAAATGAAAAAAGTCTTTGATATAATTACAAAGAACGAAGAAACTGCACGTGTGTCAGAGCTCACCTTGTTTTAGTCTGACAGACAGCTGTCAAACTGCCTTAACCCTGTGCAGACTGGTCTCCTGCAGGCTCTGTGTACATATGTATAGCTGTATGTACCCCTCACTCCTTCACCGATCAAATACTACACTGGCACTTTGATTTTAAATTGACATTTAGCCAAAAGTAACGCGAACCTGGTATAGTGCACATACTGTCCTCAAGCTTAGAACTGCAGACACACCAAAACAAAAGTACACATACATACACATCCCTTAGGTTTGAGGATTTCTGCAACGTATGTAAAAAATGTCACTTTGGGAAACAATTCATTAAAGAACAGTTATTTCAAAAGCAGTGACAGACACAAAGAAAACTGCACCTACAGACAAGCCGTTATTCGAACAGCATGTGGGTGGAGTCGCCAAACTACTGAAATAAGTGTTGTTACTGCTAAATAATATTACTCAAGTAGAAGTATTTGGAGATACTTTTAGTAATGTACTGAGTAACAATTTGGACATAAAGCATATTTAAAACCAATGCTTCATGAGTTAATGTAATCAGACCACATGAACTATCGTACTGATTGGGGAATTTTCAAAGAATAGACTAAAGAAAATAAATTATTAAATAAGATTACACATGAAGTTGAGTTGTTCTGTAACTGTTCACGTTATTTAATGTTTCACAAAAAACTTTCATCACTACTGAATCAGATTTACTGACAATGGGAATAGTAACTTTTACTCACCTAAGAGTACCATTACTTCAAACTAAATATTAGTCAAGTAATTAAAACTATGGTGTTAGAAAACTACTCTGAAAAGTACATTTTTGTCAAAGGTTACTCAAGTAAATATACCAGAATGTTCCTTAAGAACTGGCCCTATTGATGCCGTGTATTGCACAGTACTTCAGTATGGTTAGCTTTAGATGTGGGGGATTGGTGACAGAAGCTAGCTCAACTATAGGCACTTTTCTTCTGCTCGTCTACCTCTCCCATTCCTGCAGATCGGGCAAAATGGCTGAAAGCTGTTTAAGATTTCAAAAATACATCTACTCTGTCCATGACCTTCACAAAGTTACTAAAAGTTTAAACTCCTGCCCACTATTCACAAACATGTTCACGTGTATGAGAGGTTCTATTTTGTGGAATGATTCATAAAAGTGATATACCTACTGTTGTATTTAGATGTTAATGATCCCATGTTGTATTTATCAAAGTTGGGACCCTGAATGAAGGCACTGAAGTCATCGTGTTCTGTCCTACCTCTGCCCACAACAGCCTGTCTAAATGTCCATGTCAGCAAGTCTGTCTGATGCATGGTTCTATATATTTTGCACAGTTTATTTACTGAATAAAGATGGGTAAAATCATGCTGTTGTTGTTTTTTTATGTTTAAAGATTGAAACAAAATAGTTTTACCATCAATAAAAGCATTATACGATAATATTAAAATAAAAGTGGATAGGGCTAATTAGTAATAGAAGTCATTTGCTCTTAAAGGCACACAATGTAACTTGTCTGGTGGACTTCATGGAGATGTTATTACTTTGCCTTGATTGTATGGTGTAATGTGATGTAATGTACTGCTGGAAATCAGAAAGCAGAATGAGCCTCACCAGTTTCTCATTTGGGTTGCCAGCTTCAATACTGAAATCCAATTGGTTTAAACCTAAATGGACTTGTTACTTCCTAAACTCCAGCACCTGCTGCCAATCATGAATCAGTGCTAGTGCAGCCTCTGCAGCTTGGTGAGTGAATTTTGGAGGTTCTGAGCTTTCATATGACGCATGGCCTGTCCATATACTGACAATGAGAAAAACCTGTATCTATCTGCAGGTTAAGGCACTGGCAATCCAGGTTCAGTTGTAACCACAGTATTTTTTAAGTATGTGTCATTGAATTCCAGGCAAACATTTTCCTGAAGACAAGCAGGTGGCAAACCTCCCGCCAGAAAATCTGCACAGTCCCCTATAAGAGTACTAAAATGGCACATGCTATTATTATTCACATAGCAGCCTATAAACAGTACATATATACAGTACATACATAGCCTACTCATACACCATAAGGAAAATAAAATTGATGTCTACCATTAACACTGAAATAAATATTTTGGCGATGGTGAAAATGTGATTCAGTGGCATGTCTAGGTTAGATTATTTTAGTGTGAAAAGTACAGGTAGCAGTCAGCAAAAACTAAAAACAAAAAACTGTCTTTTTAAAAGACGTTTTATCTTTACATTTCATCTTCAACAACACTTACAATCTGCTGAGCTGCACTTTTTTGAGTCAATAAAGAAGTTGAAAGTGAACAGCCCCAGAGGCTGCACTGCACACACTGAAACAAAGCGGCTCTGTGCTGGGTTCTTGTGTTCTCCAGGTTGATTGGCAGAAATTTGTGGCAACGTGTAACCACTTCTGACAGATGTCGCGATGGCTCTATACTTCTCGCTTGTCTCTCTGTGATGGCATTGTGAAAGGAAATGTCATATCAGAGGCAGGAGGAAGAACAAAAGCCATTGGGAAAATGATGTGTTTGCAGAAAGACAAATGAAAAACAGCAGAGATAAGGAAACGCTGAGAGATTGTCTATTTTGGTTCAGCAAAAAAACTTCAAAACCACAAAGAAGAGGGGGCACAGCGGAGGATACAGAGGGGACTGATGGAGACGATGACACGCAAAAGTCAAATGTGCAGAGTGGACAAACGTGATGGTACAATCAGTTTAAAGAATGGTGCCAATAAAGTGATTTTTCAAGGTCTGACACAATACATCATTAGATAAATACTTAGTGTAGCCGGGATTAATTCAACAACTGTGTGTTTTTGTTTACTCAGTTATGCTCTTGTATGTAGTTTTGTGAGCAGCATTTATTGGGGGTAACATAGTATGACTATTTGAACCTAATATGTATGTTTTTTTTTTTAATTATTATTATATTAAAGACACATTTTCTTTGTATTTCAATACAGTAAAAACAAATGAAACAAAGAAAATGTAAAAAACATGTTTTTATTTATTTATTTTGTTAAAAAGTTACATGGGGGGGGCTTTAAATTTGGTGTATGAAGAAACTACAATCACAATTTAAATTGGGATGCCATTAGCTGCCATATTTGTAAACACAAGGCTGGTTTTACAATCTGGAATCTGGCAACCCAAAATGAAGAACTCATTACATTTTCTGATTGAGATTCAAACCAATAAATCCAAATAAACAAACTACTTTTGCATTATTTCAAATGTTTTTGCGACTGTGGAGAAATAGACATGACATAAGTATGTCCTGCGACACTGAAGGATGAGACAAATGCAAACAACATGTAACCTTAACACCAATATTTGATTTAAACAAGTTTCTGACACATTTGGGGACATAAATCGGTTTA
Organism: Periophthalmus modestus; assembly: GCA_019594935.1. Lineage (NCBI taxonomy): Eukaryota > Metazoa > Chordata > Actinopteri > Gobiiformes > Gobiidae > Periophthalmus > Periophthalmus modestus. The sequence goes on from JAIEZT010000068.1 coordinate 15,608,415, forward strand.
TACAATATTTATAAAATCTCCACATATATACCACCTTAAACACTGCTTTAGCAGACCCCTGAAGAGCCCATTGTGGACTCAGATCTCATATTGTCTGTCTCCTCCATTATTTTCACCTGGAGTGTTTTTGCTGCTCCCCTGAGCACCTCTTGCTCCCATCACACCCAGACCTTGACCCCTCCGTCCCAGGCACAGGTGGCGGTGGTGGTGGGCAGGACGGGGTGGGGGGACACGCTCACACAGGCCTGGCTATGGGCTTGGAGCGTGTGCACCATCTGACCACTGTGGAAGTCAAAGAAATGAACTGAGCCCCTGGAGCTGCCCGAGGCAAGGAGGGTCCCATCAGGCGAGAAACTGCACTGCACCGCGAAGCCCTCCACCTGAGAGCCAGAAGCAGCATATTAGGTATGCAACAAGAGCCATATGTTTGTGTCAGATGTGCAAAGAATCTATTTGGCAAAGGTTTTTGTAAAAATAAACTAATAAAGAGGTGGAAGGTGGCCTTTAACTAGCCTCAAATTGGCTATTTTACCATTCGGAGAAAATAAGATTTGATTTGAATAATTTTATATCATTTCTGGGCTTTATTGTTGTTTGTGTGCATGTTGTGACTATGTGTTGAACTGTTGCCTCTTGAGAACTGCTCCCTTGAAAAAGAGGTTTTTAATCTCAATTGGATTTTACCTGATTAAATAAAAGTGAAATAAATACATGTATGAAAAAGTAAAATCTGATAGGGGTTTCTTATTGGACCCAAGTTGAAAATGTGTTTTTATCTAGTCTGGCAGGCCTCTACACACAATTTTTTACCCAATAAAAAGAACCCAGTTGAATTATGCAGTGATAGCAGACATCTGGTTAACCGAGTGTTACTAATAGTACACTTAAATAAAATTTGTAAAAGGGAAAGTTTGAAATCTGGTAAATAAAGTGCTAGAAGATGGTTAAAGCTTCTGTTATGCATTATTTGGCAGTTAAAAGAAGACTATAAATAATAGCTGCTACCACTCAAGTTGGTGTAATGAAGGCAATTTGAGAAATTAAGCAGCATGTGTCTGGTTAAGATGTATGGTCTTTAAAAACATGAAGGAGACTTTTTGGATTTTACTATTTATGTTTTGATCTCTCAGGAGAGAAGTGGTTTTATGTGCAAAACAAATAACTGATGCAAAAATGAAACAAAAAGTCACTGGGTAGTTTTAGCTCCATATATAGGCCTAAAAGCATACATATTATGGTATTTTCCAATCAGAGTATGGATGCCTGCAGGCTGTGTATGTGGGCAGTGTTATTTGCTGTGGACAGCTGACCTCTCTGTATTGACCCTCCCACCTCCAGCTACAGCCACAGACCTTGTGTCCTTCATATCTGCGTCTCTTGTTCATCCTGTAGGGGCGCTGAGAAGAGAACAAGGCCAGGTAGTTTCCATTGGTCTGGGCCACAAAGGACTCTTCTACAGGATGGAGAGCCAGGCTGGGGCAAGTGTAGCGCTCCTGGAAATAGTAGATTTGATTTATGTAAGCTTAATTCTTGTTAAGCTGCGACTGGTATGAAGTTAGTATAACATTAGCTTTTCTGCAGCATGTGTGTGGTTCAGTGGACTCTGTTAGATTGATATAAATATTATAAACTAGTTTAAATGTAGTTTCCTGTAGTGATTTATAAAACCTAATATGGAATAATTTTTATGTTACTGTAGTGTCATTTTGGAGACTCTGTGGTTTCCATTTGAACATTTATATGGATGTGTTACATTTAGATTGGATGTGCTATGAAAGTGGGGCAGAAATATTTGGGAGACTTATGGGGCAGCATTGACCATTTTAGGGGCCCCTCAAACCATCCCCCTGGCATTGCACCTGATTGTAAAACAATTGAATTAATTGAATAAATGCAAGATGGACAGGTTTTATGCCATATTCTGTGCTCCCTCTAAAAAGTTACATGGTACACCATCAACCTTGTAATAGGGTTGTTCAAAGAAAATCTAGGGATCCCTATATATAAATAAGCACTGATGAAAAAGTTAAAAAATATATTAGTAAATAAAACTAAAATGCATTATTGAGTAGGTAGCAGGTGTAGAAGCCCTATGTAGCGTGCCTCCTCACATGGTAGATCTGGTTGGAGATCCGGGCTGTGGTGCTGTAGTCCCACGCGATCAGTGTACGGTCAGCAGAGTCTCGGCTCACACAGTCTGTGCTGCTGACCAGCTCCTCTCCTCCTTTCAGGAACAGGATGTCCAGGGTCTGCTGCACGGCCGCTCTGTACTCCCTCACCACCTGAGAACACAATTAGTATATAGTGAAGTCAAGTGTGTGATGGGGTAATAAGCAGTAGGCTCTTCAGTTCTTTGCATGCTGATAACCATCCCGAAAGTTCTATCTTTTTATGAAGACAAAAATCAGGTCCCCATGAGATAATTTCTTAACAGTTAGATTAACGACATGGTTTAAAGTTCAGTTATGTTAAGATTACGCAAGCGTTTTTATGATTAAAGATAATGAATTAGTCTCCAAAGCAATTGCTTAAAAACACGAAAACCCAACATGTGTGGGTGTGTGTTTCTTAAATGTGTTTTGGAAATACATTTTTCACAAACATGTACGGTACATTGTAAGTCATCAAGATTACAACAAAAGGCATATTTTAGGTTTTTGTTATCTTGTTACATGACCATTGTAGTCTATGATAAAGCCCCTTTGTTATGCTTTTGGTGACATTATTGTGAGATAAATAACTATAAAATACATCAAATCCTCCCCCATTTATTGATTCCAACCAAGACTTATGACAAAATGACAACTTCGATTCGAATTTCCTAAGGGACTGTTCAAACATGAATCATCCAGCCTGGTTATCAGAGCCTGGTTATGGTGTTCCGCCCATGCTACCTGTCAAAGACGTGTTAAATTGCCCATAGACAGGATGATTAAAATGGACACTGCGTAGGTTGTATGCATGTGATACAATATGATGTGTCTATGGGAGACTCCCTGTTTTGACTGAAATATCCAAACTGAAATCCACAAATGCTGAATGCTATGCCATATTAATCTTATGGCAACAATTATACTCTTTATGATCAGCATAATGTCACCAGTTTTTGATAGTTCGATGGTTTAAAATGTTCAAGAAATTACACCATTTAAACATGTATTAATAAAATGTACTTGAAAAAGGACAAAATTGAACTTTTTCTGAGTAGTTGATCTTTAATAAAAACTAGTATAGACCATACGGTAATATTAAACTAACTGCTATCATTTGGTCTTGTAAATAACATTCCATTGTACAAAATAGAATAGAGATCAGCCAAAATGTTTTATTTAATAGTACATGCTGAATCCAGGGACACAGATACATTTAAATGTATTACAAACCCATCCACCACCTTCTTTTACTACAGACTGGATAAGGCAGCATTGCAGTCACATTCCTCTTTGCACTAAAGTGTTCATATAATGTTTTATACATTTATATAAATATGGTCAAATTTTTATATAGCACTTTTCCACTTTCAAGGCACTCAAAGCACTTTGCATCAAGGAAACACTCACCCAATCACACACACATTCATACACCAGTGTACAGAGACACTGGAGGTGAGGGGGGTTAAGTGTCTTGCCCAAGAACATAATGATATAAGTCATCTGTTGGAACAGGAATTGCACCGCCAACTTGTGGGTCAGTGGATCTGACCGCTCATCCACTGATGTTTATGTCAAGAGTGAGATCTGAACTGCCAAATTTCGGATCAACCTTCAAATCAGTGGACAAAGAGCTCTACCAACTGAGCTACTGTCGCCCACCTCGGCCTCTGTTGGAGATTTAAGGTCGATAGCCTACACGCTAAAAAGTACAAATATCAGCTTGGCGTCTATCACTAAAACAGAAAGCCACATTGATGTGTTCTTACTCATCAACACAATATCTACCATGGATTTCTCATCTGCTCCCAGGTCGGTTTCAGAATGAGATCAGAATATTGTGTAATGATTAGAAAAGACCACCATGGCAGAGCTGTAGGTGGTAAGACAACACTAACACTAAGCACCATCACACATCCTTTAATACGCTCTGCAGTGTCTTCTCCTGCCCTCCCTTTCTTTTTCACTGGTCTTTGCTGAGAAAAAAAAAGACACTGTTAAATCTCATTCCACCTTGTGACTCCTGCTAGTACAAAGTGACCTCATGTGTTTAAACCAGGGCCCACAGGTGAGCAGGGCGCGGGGGTCCTTTTATATCTACTGCTGTTAATTTCACCTCCAGACACAGAACACATATCCCTGAGTTTTGACTGACAGGCGCTGTGACCCGAACTCCGCTTTCTGCGCAAATTAAGTTGACACGGACTGACAGAAACATGGCCTCTTGCATTAAAGACAAGGAAGAAGTCCCCCCCGGGACAGACAGCGTTGTTGAATTGTGAGGAGTAGGATTACCATATAAAACAGCCTATTAGTTTAATAGCAATATTAGGCTCCAGCTTCGCCAGGATGAAATCAAAATGAGCTTTCAAAAATTATGGAGATAACCTGAGCTATTACGCCGATGTATAAGCTGGAATTATCTTAAGGATGAAATTAAGCTTGACTAAATGAGCGTCGCGAAAAGCCTTTTCACTGGAGTGGTAAATTATGGTTTAGGCTAATTCAGTCAATAATTCTAAGTACAAAAGATGGTGCCAGTTCCCACCACTGACATTTTACACTGTGTGCTGTCTGGATCTAATTATAAATCACTTATATCACCCGAGAATCCGGAAGAAACACTGGTGCGCTGTTAGCATGCTAGTTGTTGTACGCATTACTGTGATGGCAAAACTCCAGTCCTGCTTCTGAAGCTTGTGGAAAATGCAGTGAATACAGTAATTGAATCGGAAAGTGAGGAAGAATTCACAAAAGATGGTGCAAGTTACTACCAATTCTGGTGACTGACAAGTTAAACAATGATTTTTATAATTCTGTGAGGGTTTCAAAAAAATTTTAAAGGGGCTGTACCTGACACTGTCTGCTCTTATAAATATAAACTCACCGTGGTGAATAATTAGGATGCTAGATATACGTATTGTTTCTAACAGTAAAAACATTATTTGAGTTAGGTAAAAGATTTTGAAAAGACAGCGTGGCTATTATCCACATGATGATAAGAACTGGTTTAAATCAGGGGTGTCCAAACTATGGCCTGGAGGCCAGATGCGGCGCTCAGTCCAGTTTTTATTGACCCTCAGGCCTCCTGCTGACCCTGCCCAATTGATCATAAGCAGTACTTTTAACAGCAAATTAAACTATTTCTACCACTATAACCTCAAACATCACACTGTAGAGTGATACAGACCTAAAATGAATGTGTTTCAAGCTTTATTAATACACAGCGGCTCTGTCAAAGCTGTGTTTAAAGCACCACACTGCATTGATCTCCGGTCTGTGGCCCTCTGCTTCAAATATGTTTTGAGATTTGGCAACCAATAAAAAAAGTTTGGGCACCCCTGGTTTAAATGTTAAGAATAAGTCCAGCGTATAAGCTTTAAAAACATGCAGGACTCCTGGTTTCAAATGCTGTAGAAGGTTAAAACCAAGTTATTTAGCCATATTCAGAAATAACGACAATGCTCAAAAGGAAATAATAATAATAATATATGCCATGTATTAAATTTTGAGGTGCAAACAATACCACACCAGGCATAAATGATTAAATGAAATGTGAAATGTGTGCAAGGACCCTCTCTGCCCCTGACTGCAGAGGTTCAACTGGACCTTGTGAACTGTGGTAGATGCAATACATGCAGGGACCTATAGGGGGTAATAAGTTTGACCTTGGCGGTGCGAGTGTCCAAGGCCTTCACCACCGGGCTGTAGCCTCCACACAGCACCACCTCTGTTTGGGAGGGGTGCACAGCCACGCACATCACTCGGAACTGGGCGTCCAATTTCACAACTGGATGACCTGCGGGAACAAGTACAGGGAGAAAGAAAGAGGTGTTACCATCAGAGAATCTACCAAGAAACCAAGAGCAATAATTCACCTGACTGTTCATTAAAGGGCCTATACATTTCTGATCTATGTTATAATGTTTCCTCATCAAAAACATACCCAGAGTTGTATTTTGTTTCATTCACATATGTTCATGTTTCACTCAACACACAAACCCTGCATATTTATCCAATCCACTTTATTTAGGCATATTATGTTCTTCTCTTAACGGGAAATGTTCCACTTTGTGATGTCATGTGGTAATACAGTAAGTGCTCCATTGTGGGTTTTTTTTTTCATATTAATAAGAAACATTTGGATAATTTCTGCCTTGGAATTGCCAATTTGTACTGAACACAAGGTAAAAGGTAGCTGTTACCACTATCAGTACCACTGGGTGACATCACAAGGTGGAACAGAGCATTTTGAGCTTGGGAGATGTAGACAAACTAATAAAAGATAAACACAGGTAAATGAAACAAAACACAATTCCGGGAGTGTGCCTTTTTTTTTTGCCACTTTGATCAACTAAAAAATAAATCTGGTGGAAAAAAGTCACTCAATAAAAATCAGAATTTGAATTGGCTCAATCATGGCAACAATTATTTAGTAGAATATTTAATAGAATGTCCTCTGCAAACAACACAATGTACAATGTTTTTATGGAACATATTTGACTTTGTTCCAGTGGAGCAAAGTACAACACTTTAAAACTAATGAATGACGACACACAGCCAATTTAATCTCCACGGGAAGCTGCATTCTCTAATTTTCGGGTAAACTTCTTGAGAAATTTAGTGCAGAGAGAAGACCAGTTTCAGACCGGTGTGGGATTAAAATCTGTTGTAATTAATCACTGCTCAGCCCATAGAAAATACAAGGTTCATTAAAGCACAGCCTTTCATCAAAACATAAAATATACAGTATTCAAGCAATTATCCTTTATATAAATCCCAAAGCACATCTAGTTTTTAATCCTCTGACAAATAATTACTGCTAAATAGCTGCACTATCAACAAAAGGCCATATGAGGAGGGAAATATGTTGGTAGAAATTATATCTTATTTGAAGGGGTAAAATGTAAAAACAAAAAAACATGCTGGACTGATTCTTTTGAGACTGAAGTAAGAGGGGGTTGAGTGCAAACAGTACAGTTAATGCAGCACAATATAGGGCATCAATTTTTTGCCGTTGGCTATATTGTGGCTAAAGGTAACATACTATTTTGCTACTTTGTTTCCTGCTGCCACTCCACCCGCCAGAATCAGCCCATAATAATTGTGTTAGGACATACAGTTGTTAAGATATAACATCACTTCCGGGTCCAACCAGAAACTTCACAGCTGATTTCTAGCTCTGTTTTTGTTATTCATCAAACAAGAGACAGTTACACTGACATAGAGAGGGGCAAAATGGTGTCGACAGACTCGGAAACGCACCCATGGTCACTTCCTATTTGGAACGCGGTGGTTAGCACAGGAGCTACGTTCATTTATATACACAGTCTGTAGGAGCCATATAGGTGATTTGGTCGCTATGGCAATGGGTGAGGGGCGGGGTTCACGTGGGCAAAGGTGATATTAAAAGGCACCGGGTTTCCTGCTGTCTGGAGGTGGCCATATTTTTCGTTGACCGCTTCGTTTTTGCTTGTTACCATACATTTTTTGTGTAGGTCTACAATTCACCATCTGTATGTGTAACGTGCTTAGCCACTGTTTGATTAAACCATCAGAAAGTGCACTACGCGAGTCAGTCCATTTCTTCGAAACAAAGGCGCATCAGACCAAGGTACTGGACCCGGACTCCTCTCTAAGCGACAAAAGGCTCAGCGTCCTTACACAGTCTATAGTTTAACCACAAATTGTATCAAATATGTAAATAATGTAGTAATGACCTAGAATAATCCAGAATTACCAGCATGTTTATCTTTCTAACTCTGTCTGAGCCTAGCCTAGTTTTGTAACCCAACATCCCTCATACACTTTTATAACCACAGATTCATCCTTGTTAATTTTAAATGCAAAAAAAAAAAAAGGCAAATTGTAAACATGTTCATTTTCTTTCAATCAGAAGATGGACCTGGAGGTGACATCGCTCTTAACAGCTCTATACTGTTCCCCTCCTTGTGTCCATGCTTACACACTCACTCCCTCTCAACCACGTTCATTAATCTCTTTCAATTAAAACATGGCCAAGGCTTGGGGTGGATCTCATTTTCCCTCCAAACACCCCACACACATCTCCTCTTTGGGCTAAAACAACTGGACTTTTCAAAACTTTTTCAAAGCCACTTCCTCCTTAGCAATTTGCGCTAAGTGCCGGATCTGCTTTGCGTTGATTGTTGAAAATTAATTAACCGAAGACCCCGAGGTGTTATTTTTTTCTTGCTTTTTCATCGTTTCCTGGGGAACTAATTTTTGGTCGCGTACTGTCAGCCGTAATTATTTTGAAAGCCCTCAGTGGTTTTGTTTTGTTTTGGAGGATGACAGTTTTGGTTGATTTTGATAAAGACGCCTCTGGCCAAAACACTTGTGAAAATCTTTCTTTTGATGTGTCAGATAATCAGAGTCGTGTCAGGAGCGGGAGAGGGGAGAAGGAACACACATTAATTGGTAATAATGGATGTGGTGAAATTGTTGTGAAATACAGGGGAGATTAGGTTTTCAAAGGTATTAACAATCAGATACTAATCGATATTATAATTAGTAATGAAACTAGATACTCATTTGAACAAGTATCGATACTAAAAAAGTCACATTCACAGGACAGAAATGAACCTTTCCTGAATGGCTTTAGAATAATTGACTAGTATACGCCATAGACCACTATGGAACCTACCTGGACAATGGATTACACAGATATAAGGCCGCATGGTATTATAAAAGAAAGTACTGTTATTTAATGTTTAAAATCACATTCTATTGTCTAAAGAAAGAGTGTTTTCACTTATCATCGTGGTATCAGAATCAGTATTGAGTATTGAGTCTATTCCTTAGTATTGAAATCGAGTTTGAAATGTTAGTATCGTGACCACACTACTTAGTAATATCTTTGTCAAAGTGCCATTGTGAAAAGTGAAGAGACAGACGTGTAAGGTCCTGTACCTCTTCTTTCCCACGTATTTGAGCAAGATTTGTCTTCTTGCCCCAGTATCGTATAAGCAGCTCTTGATTTCATAGTGTGTTTTCTCCGTGCTGTCTGCATCTAACTATGAAACACTTTGTTGTTGTATAATCAAGAAGTGCATGTGCACTGGTCTCTGAGAGTTGTGAAAAGCACTTATAAACTCATCATGGTGAATAATTAGGATGCTCTTCATGCATAAAGTAAATGAGAAATAACTTTGGACCACTGTAAACTGTTTTAAATTGACTAGTTTTGGTTTTCATGTTTTTAAGATAGTAAAAATCAGGTACAGCTTTAAATTCACATCGTCAATAAGATCACCTTTCCACTTGTATGTTACCAGTGTGGTGAAAGTTAATGTGACATAACAGCCAGATTAAAAACATACACTTTACATTATAGACCTACTTTAATTATTAAGTAACAGTTACTCCTACTGGGGAGATGAGTGAGTGTGAGTAGCATATCAGTTGAATATTGTTAATACCTTTTTTTGTTCAAAATGTAGGATATTAGGGGAAAAAGTAGAGCTCCTTATATGTTTTCCACATGTCCTTTGCAGCACAAATGTGTCAGTGCTGTGAGTAACATTCACAAGCACATTCACACCAGTGCAAAAGGTGAGAGGCAGATGGTCGAAGAGGCAGGTAACACGCAGAGCTCCTGTAATGAAGCCACTGTAATGAAAGATCGGCAGAGGCCTGTCATTATCAGCTCAGCTTCTCATTAAGACCTAATAATCACTCCAGAGTCGCTTGCTGTGTCTGTACAGAGAGCAGAGCATATACACAGAGAAGAGGACTTTAGAGAGGAAAGTGTTTAAGATTTTAAAGCAACTAGCTGAAGGGCCTGTATCCATGGATTTGAGAAAATGTGTTTACCCCCAGTACAAATATATTGTTTAAGCAGTTTTTAAGGTCAAAATAAGTCAGCTGTGTATCATCTGTCTGAGTTTTATTGTCAGATAATCAGCATGTTAGTTGTTGCTTGCATTACCGTATTGCTCTGGGCTCTGAAAATTGCAATTATTCACCACAATGATTTTAAAAAATGATTTTCACAATGTTTGAAATGCGTAAGTGATCTATAAGTTTGTACTACCGCAAAGCATTTAAAATGAACTAGTTTTGTAAATGTTTTTAAGACAGTGAAAAACCTCTAAGTACTGTTGCCATTATTTCTCTACAATTCAGTTATAGACAGATTATAAATGATAGCAGGATTATGTCAGTCTAAACCTCACACATTTGAGCATCTTCATCTCGTCATATTTTTTTTTCTTAGGTGGCAGACCCTCCACCTAAAAAGTTACATAGTGCGCCTTCAAGGTCCTTTAACTCCTGATATATTTTTTGCTAAAGAACGACTCCAACAGGCTTGAAATTAAACTCAAGAGCTCATAACAGACTTTAAGAAAAATAAACATTACGTAATAGAGTGCATGGCAGAACAATAGTCACATAATGAAGTCAACTGTGCCAAAAAATTGGAGCAGCTTTGACGAGGCTCACGTATCAAACATGGATGAGGCTGACATTTTCACACTCAATACAATCAAAGGGAAAGTGTTACTGTGTACACATGGATATCTGCCACTATTCTGCAACCAAACCCACAGTGTAGCATGAGCCCTGCCCCCCGTGGCTCATTATTTCACTGTATGTTCGCGTAGCCGCAAGCGCTTTCTGCTCTGAAGACTTTACTGTGCCACTGTAAAACTTCATCTTACAGCTCTGTGCTCCAGCATGCTCTTAAGCCCCTCTGCAACACTCTGTATGGCACGGGTACAGGGACAGGGTTGCCTCACTGCCTGCGGACAACACAACTACGAAAACTACAAGACTTGTCACAATAACACGTTTTGATGTATTGCTATATGTTAAACAATAATACTGAAATTACTTTGACCCAGGAACTCTACACAAGATAAACCTTTTTCCTAAATGACCATATCTTTGACTATAAGTCGCACTTTTTTTTCATAGTCTGGCTGGGGATTCAACTTATTCTCAGATGCAACTTATATGTAGAATTATTAAACTATATAATTTCACATCTTGGTTATTGTCACACTGACATCCACACAAGGGCACTCTAGGCTTGTCCATCAACATTACAGTAATTTAAAAAACATCTGAGAAAGACTGAACAAAAAATGCCCCCTAAAAGAAAATCATATTCTGCTGAGTCTGATGCCACGCAGAAGAGGAAGCAGTGCTTCATCTACCTCCGGAGTTAACAGAGTTGTTCAGAAGCGACACAGAGATTCAATGGATTTAGTGATTTGGAGTGAGATCGAGAATAAACTTCTTAGCTTGTTTTTATGCTTTAGTTATCTGACTAACTATTAATATATTACGTTACCATATCAGACACGTACTCAGTTTGTTGTCTATGCTTCATGTAGCTGAATTAAAAATAAATGTGTTATGTTAGTGTAGTTATCTGATTAACTGTTAATATCGTACATTAACATACCAGACACGTACTCAGTTCGTTGTCTATGCTTCATGTAGCTGAATAAATATAAATGTGTTACGTTATCGTGCTGTACTGCTATTAAGCCTGTTGTTCTCTGTTTTAATGTTATTATTATAACTTGCCTTTAAAGTTAAAATGTCTGTTCTTGGTCTTGGATTTTGTAAAATAAATTTCGACTTTTTCGTCATTATTATTAATTTTTTAGATGGTGGGACTTATACTCCAGACTGACATATAGTCTGGAAAATACGAAAACCATATTGTAAAAACATGAGATGCAATAAATTTAGTTAGTAGCAGGTTTCGATTAGCCCTAATAGCAAATTGAAACACACGCACATATACATACACTCACTCAGTCCACCTCTTTATACAGTCTATGTGCCGGTCCTAAGCTCTGGGATGCTCTGGAAAACTTTGCCCCCCTTGCAGTCTCCAGAGTGAAGTGTCTTGATCTGTGGTCCTCTGTGTCTTACCCTTTTATTTACTGATATTATTTGTATTGTTCAGCATTTTTGGAAACTAGCTCCAAAATGGCTCAGCCCTATTCCAGTCCCAGTATTGATATCAGTATTGTAATAACCAATACAAATGAAAAGGTACCAAGCTCTAAGACGTCATAGAAATGTTTATTCTTCAACCCTCAAGAGTGCAAGTATTACACTACAAACAATACTAAAAAGTGAACCGACCTAAATCTACAGAATCCTCATAGCGTGACATGTGAACGTGACCATATTTCATACCCGCACCTTTTACTGCTCCTCTCCCCGACAGACAGACAGGCACAGGCTCACAGTTTGCACCTAGCCCACCTATTCAACACATTCACGTATTCTCGTCCACATCTGCACATCCTTTGATCTAAATGTATTCTGTCTCTTCTGATTTGGGGTTTGTGTATCTTAACCTGCTCCTGCTCTGGACCCTCTCTGCACTATTACTATTCAGGCGAGGCAGAGTCGGCAGAGTCGGTGGCCCGCGGGGATGGAGGGGGGGACTGTACAAATTAAATTGGACACAGAAACAAGTGCTTGGATAGCAGAGAAAATAAGGCTCGTTCTGAATGCGTCTATAGGCTTATGCATGGTTCTGCTACTCTGTTAATTGGTCGGGTCATTTAAAAAGACAGTGTACAGAGTTTTATAAGTCAAATGAGTGAAAGCACAAAAATATGTAGTTTGTTGGAATGTCACGATATTGAATTTTAAGGTTGTAATTATTTTGAAAAGAAGCAGCACAAACATGGTTCACAATTATTGATGTAACCAAGCAACAGTGAAAACCATACTTCACTTTCATTCACATTATCTTCAAGTATATCCTTATTATTCTGCCGTTATAGTTTTGCTTGGAATGTTCCATAGTGTGGCATTAGACTTATCTATTTCCATGGAGACAAACAGGAGACAGTACCAGGCCAATTTACAATTAATCGATCAGGATCAGGAGGGAAGAGCCAGGTGGTCCCGTGACAAGTCAGATCTGTAGAGAGGCGATCCCACTCACACTAAGAATGCATGTTTTTCAAGTTTTTTGTTAGCAATAATAACACTTGTAATGAATAAATGAATGACAGAAATGTTTAATGCCGTACTGTGGAACCTTCCAGGCATGATAGTAATAAGCAAATGACAATTATATAATTATCGTTAGTGTGACATAAACTGTAAGATATAAAAGCTATTTACATTGACTTTTTTAGACTGAATTGTTGTGCTTATACATTTTTTTTTGTTCTTACCTTAATGTGACCCAAATAATTATGATTGATGAGGGCACTTTATGAACTAATGCTACTAATTCTCAAAAATGTTTGCTTGAATTCCTTGTTGGAGATGTTCATGTTTCACAACTGTACTGTGTTGTACAAGTCCAGCAGTTTGAAAACGTGACCGCTGATCTAGAGTGTGACTCAGAGTGGTTCTGGTTCACACTGGAGACAGATGCTGTGAATGTAAGAAGCTAATTAACTTCACATGTCTCCACTGTCACACTGTCAGCCTCACGGGGCAGGGATAAGTCCATGTATGTGTCATAAGAGGAGCAGAAATCGCTTTGTGCCATGGGAGACTCAGATGTTGTACTCCTGCAAAGAGCTTCTATAGTGAAAAGAAGCATTGTTGAGCTGTAATACTCAGTCCCATGTTAATATCAGACTAATTATATTTTCTTGCTGTGGACAAAAAAATAACGTAATAGTGGATGAGTAGACGGTATATAAGCCGATAACTAGATATGTTTGGGCATTATCTTGGCGATATTCAGGTGAAACTATGAAGAAATAAATAAAATATTGCTATGGTTGTGTATTGTAAACAAAAAAAAAAAACAGGAATGAGGGGTGAAAGTGCAAAAAATCTTGTTACACTGAAAAGCTGCAGCTGCTATGGACATAGCTAACCTGCTAGCCGCTGCGTTCCAAACAGGAAGTGATCCTGGGCACGCTTTCAGCTCCATTGACTCTAATTCACTTTACATCGCCCCTCTCTCTGTAACTGATGTCGTCATTTTGGTCTTATACTGTTCGTATTAACCCGCTCTACATGATGCTTTCGCTATCGTGTCTGTAACTCAAGATATGAACATTTATAACAGACAAATCAGACGCCTTCTTCCCCGAAGTCACTTCCATTAGCAACAGGTTTGATTGACAGCGTTGCTAAGCACCCGCCCCTAAACCAGCGGTGTGGGCAGGAACGGGCCTTCATCAGCTTCGCTCCAGATTGGCTCTTTGGTTGCTATGATACTCCCTTTTGAAATTCCAAATATGGAACTCGGCTTCAAATTTACCCCTATAATTATTAGACTCGATGAGCTTTATTTGACTGGAGCCGAACGTTATGGGTGACGTCGCACTCCCTTAGTCTGCTGCTTTACACAGTCTAGGTTGTGAATGGAGTTTAGTTTGGAAATCAGAGACTTGCTTTGTTTACATGGGACGTATGAGGTCACATGGTAAGGCCATATGGTGAGGGTTCAGCCCTCAGAGTCCAGGGTGCTAATGTGTGGGCCTGCTGCTATCTGGAGGCTGTATTGGCACTATTGATCCTCTCACACACAGGGGAAGTGCACACAGAGCAGGAGCCATAGCTGCAGGGGCTGTGATATGAAGGGAGGGGCCACAGGACGTCACCTCTGGGTCAATCACAGCCTATATTTAGACACAGTATGAGGTATTCTCTGTCAATGGAGTATATTAAACCAAACTCATCACTGGAGTTTTAGCTGCCTTTTACTCACTAGTACAGATCATGCGACTCTAGATCATCACTGTCTCCTGAACTTTTAAAGTCATTGTTTAGAACTGTGGCAGTAGTAAAAGCATTCAGCTCAAAATGTATTAAACATAGTAAATGAAATAAACAAAGGCAGAAAAAACAAAATCCATACCAAATCTCCTTGCTGTGGCTAAACCTCCTTGTCAAAGCCTGATCTCGTCAGATCTCAGAAGCCAAGTAGGGAAGGGCCTGGTTAGTACTTGGATAGGAGTCTGCTTGTTGTGTCCTTACACAAGACACTTCACCACCAACACTCACACAGACACAATACACCCATTCATACTAGGCAATGTGGGTGATTAGAGGGGTCAGTGGCACAGCCAGTCTGCCTCAGGGCAGCTGTGGCTACAGTATTCATTTACTGCCCTCTGAATATAGAGTGAATGAATAAATGTATGAAATTGCGGCTTTGAGCATCTGTAAAAGCACATATGCAATAATGCATTATTATTATTATACATATAGATTAATTAACTAAAATAGCTGATAAATGGTCATTATTTTACTTTTATAGTCTTTAATGCAGGTCTAAAATACACAGAGCCATTGACAGAACAAATGAATAGTGACTCACGTGTCATAAATCTGGTAGTGGATCTAATCTAAATGCAAATGTGCTTTTACAGAATACTGAACCATTAAAAGTATGCACATATATGAGATTATTCCAGTGCGTATTCTCATTCACCAACATGTCCATTATCTCATCAGCACATTTACTGTAATACTAGGCACACTGCTGCTTCAGCCATAATCACACACTTGTGTTATAGAGTGCAGAACCTGGAATTAGTGTGGGGATGCCCTGCGTTTGCCACTATTATTATCCTCAAAGAATCCAGACAATGTAACTGTAGCATTAGAAAGAGCTGATCTGTTATTCTTTACTGTTTCCATAGGAACAGTAAAAATGCATTTGACCCCTGGAATAGGATCGTCAAATCTGGCCAATTAGGTTAGTTCATTAAAAAATGACCTCTGCTCCAAATTTTCAAATGCGCCCGAGCCACTTTCAGTGTGAACGTGCAGGTCACATTCATATGACTTTTACAGCTCTCAAATGCTACAGGTGCCACATTTTTTCAATGGAAAGGGCACAAATGAAACACGACTAAACAATAAAATGCCAGACAGTCTTTTATTAGCAGTGAAGTGCAAATAAAGTGAGGTTTTACACTTAAATGGTGTTTTGGAAAAGAAAGTGTGCCAAAGGCAAAATGTGAACTGTTGCCTATTCAAGGTAAAAGAAATTATGATGAACAAATTTTTGTTCAGTATATATTGAAACCTGGTGCTCGCTCATTAATATTCTTTCATAATGTGACAACTCCCGGTTTTGTCCTGGCCTCCTCTGTGCATCAGACCTCTTCAGGGCTGCTGGGTTGTCACAATACTAAAATTTCAAACTCGATTTCGACACTAAGGAATAGAGTAAATATTTAATACTGATTCTGATACTGATACCATGATGATAATAAAAAGAACTTTCTTTTTTTTTTCATTTAGATAACAGAATGTGATTTTCAACATTAAATAAAAGTATGTTCATTTATATTACCATGTGTGTAATATCTGTGTAATCCCTCAGTCGTCCAGGTAGGTTCTGATACTATTTAGTTTCGATACTTGCTCAGATGAGTATCTAGTTTCGATACTAGTTTTAATATCGATTAGTATCTGGGTTTCTTTTTTTGACAACCCTAGCTCACTCACTAATAGTTTCTCATAATGTAAAATGTAATTTGAAAAAATATATATATCTGGACTAGGGTTGGCAGGATGATGAAGGAAATTGGAATACACAGAGGAAACCCACCCAGACATGGTATTATCCAAGTCCATCATTGTAATAAACAGTACTCTCGAGTGGCTGGATGTGTGTAAGTGTAACTGACCCGTCTCCACATCTGTCAGCACTGCGGAGTTGTCGAAGGACCCGGTGAGGATGTGTCTCCCGTGGGTGCTCCAGCAGGCCGCTCTGACTGCTTCTGAGTGACAGGTGTAGAGCCGGAGGCAGTGACCGCTCTCTGCTCCATCCCACACCTCCAACACAAAGAGCAACAACACAGAGTCTTTACACAGAACACAGGCACATGGCGAGACAAGTCATTTAAGACTTATTTAAGACATTATAGCTGGGAATAACAACTGTTAGTACTACTATTAGAACTCTTACTACTACTATAAGAACTGTTACTATTACTATTCAAACTTATTACTACTATAAGAAGTGTTACTAATATTCGACTTTATTACTACTATTAGAACTGTTACTACTACTATAAGAACTGTTACTACTACTATTTAAACTTATTACTACAATAAGAACTGTTACTACTACTATTCAAACTTATTACTACAATAAGAACTGTTTACTACTACTACTACTACTTACCACTATTACTGCTACTACTACTACAGCTGCTACAACTGCGACTACAACAACTTCTACTGCTACTACTACGACTACTACCACTACTACTACTACTACTACTACTATTACTACTACTACTACAACGACTACTATAAGAACTGTTACAAGTACTATTCAAACTTATTACTACTATAAGAAGTGTTACTACTACTATTCGACCTTATTACAACCATAAGAACTGTTTACTACTACTACCACTACTACCACTACTACCACTACTACTACTACTACTGTTACTAGTACTATTACTACTGATACTGCTACTACAACTATGACTACAACAACTCCTACTGCTACCACTACAACAACTACTAATACTACTACTACTACTACTTCTACTACTATGACTTATAAGTCCTATAAGAACTGTTACTACAACTGTTTGAACTTATTAGTACTATTAGAACTGTTTGGAGATGGAGATGTTATTGCCAAGAATGTTCCACACTGCAGTATTAAACTTCATGGATACAACCAGGCCAAATGAAACGTCAAAGAAGAGAATTAACTTTTTTTTTTTTTTTTTCTGTTTTCCAAGGTTGTTTTTTTGTTTTGTTTTTTTTTTTTTTTAGCAATGAAATCATCTCTATTGAAGTTTAATGTGATACTCTGTAACATCCAGGCAAAACAATACAATACAATACACTAAAGTACCAACCAAACCAGACCCCCATAGTTTTCACTCAGATAACTAAAAAAAACAGCAGAAAGAAAAACTAATCAGTAGTAGTAGTAGTAACAACAGTTCTGGTAGTAGAAGTAGTTCAAATAGTGGTAGTAGAAATTGCAGAAACTGTTCTAATAGAAGCAATAACAATTCTAACAGTAATAGTAGTAGTTGTAATACTTTTAATAGTAGTAGTAGTAATTGTAGTAACTGTTCTAATAGTAGTAGAAATACAATAGTAGCAACAGTTCTAATAGTAGTAGTAGTAGTAGTAGTAGTGATAACAATTCTAACAGTAGTAGTAGTAGTCATAACAGTTCTGATAGTAGTAGTAGTAATTGTACTAACTGTTCTAATAGTAGTAGAAATACAATAGCAGCAACAGTTCTAATAGTAGTGGTAGTAGTAGTAGTAATAACAATATACATATACATATAATAATAGTAATAGTAGTAACACTTCTTATAGTAGTAACAATAGTAGTAACTGTTGTAATAATAGTAGTAAAAGTTCTAATAGTGGTAAAAAAATCAGCACTTGCAAGTGTTTAATATATCTTGGGAAAACGTATAAAGCAAATGCCGGTGCTATTCCTGACTAAATGGTGCTGTCCGTGGTGCTGAACAGATGGACGTGTAAATCTGAAGCTAAACTGGAAAGAGCTGTAAAGAAAATGTTTCTCTTGTCTCCAGAGCCCATGAGAAGAGAGGCTGACACACAGCACTCCTCCACTTATCCAAATATTCATGACAGCTATCACTGTGGCCCACTTTTATAACGCGTATTAAAAAGTCCATTATCCCACTGTAAAAATCTAACTGCAGTGAAACACCTGCATATGAACAACCCGGGTACTCCCATCTCATTATAGGGACGGTTCAGTACGCTTTTGTACTGAAGGTAAATGTTTTTATCACAGACATGAACAGCCATTATACAGCCAGATTTTAACCTCATCGCCCTTTCTATTTTCACTCATGAGCCTGTTCAAAAAGACAAGGCTGATGCACTGAGGACAAAGTGGGAATGACACATGGACACACAGTGACTGGGGCAGCTGGGAAAAACTCAGTGCCAAATGTTGGCTAAATTTTCAATATCAGAAAAATGGGGATACCGTCAGTATTATTGATATTCTAATATATCACCCATCCTGATGAAAACATTACAGTTTGTTAGACTGTTGAGATGTAGATTGGTTTTCAATATAATATTGACATAATATTGCTCTAAAATATGCAAAGTAGAATATCAAGTGTTAAAAGCAAAAGTTCTGATTAAACTACAGTACAAAAGCTGTATTTTTGTGGATAAAATGATAGTTCTTTGACTGTGTGCAATATTTGACCCTCAGCCAGAACAGTTATGGGGCACATTTTAGTGCATTTCTGATGGACTGCAAAAATGACAAGAAAATCTCAAAACAACATTTGTCATTGTCAGCCACCCACTACTATTGGGATATCACCTGAAACACATAGGTATTGATTGTGGTCTAGTGCCAAAGGAGCAGTGGAACAGTCCTGTCCACGTCAAAGCCGGTTCCAGAAGTACATTTTCCTTTCATTTTCCACATAAATGTTTCATAGACGTGTCCATAACGTGGGTGTTTTCAGTCCAAACCAACATATTTAAAACTTCTGCTAAATGTTTTAATTACTTAGTGGTTTCAGAAACAGATTTTAAATAAAATAAACAGGCTTTATGAATAATTCTTAATAAATTATTTGTCTTTGTCCCTTCATTAATGGGTCTATGAAAAGTGTAGTTATAATAAAATGAGAAAATGAATGACAAATATACTTCTATAACCACGTGGTGGTGGGTCACTGCTCTGGACAGCTCCATTGTCCATAACTGTGCCTCTGCTGCAGATTACAGTAGTTAAAAGTTGAGTTGTCTGGAGTGAGGCCCTTTCTCTCAGGTGAACTTGTCCCTAATCTCTCTGGCTCCCTGCTTCCTCATCCAGGCCTTTGAACGGTTCCTTCTGTGTTTCATTATTAACACTGCTCTGCTCCACAGGGTCACTGCAGAAGTGCAGAGAGAGGCCCTAGGAATACACCTGCAGCACAAAGAGAATGTGTGAGAGAGAGAGGGGCCCCAAAAAACAGGAGGTACAGGGAGAAACAGCTCACTTAGTACAGCTATAGACAAGAAGTCATCAGGCATTTGGGAGGGAAACACTGCCATCTTATGTTGAATGCAAAAACATACAGCTAAAAAATGAATAGAATTGAATACAATTACACAACACTTGATGGAGATGTTAGTAAGAACATTTGATCTAAATGCAGAAAAGCTGGAAAAAGTGGTGCAGTGCCCAAGGAAGATCATTTTTATTGCTTTGATATTTCATTTGGGTTATTCTGAAACTTCAGAAAACATTTAAAACAAATTATTCAATAGCTCTCTTTTGAAAAAAACAAAAACAAAACATTGAATTAGGGACCAAAGAATAAAGTCACAATCAAATCACTGATAATGGAAGATTTACACTCCAGCCTAGATGTTACATTATGTTTTTAACAATTTTTGTTTAGTCACTTATGTTTACCAATTTTGCCATTTTAAAACTATTCCTGTACTTCTTATCGGGGATGCACCAATACAATACTGACATTGAATATCGGCACCAATATTAAAAACATTGCTGGATCGGGTATCGGTTTCATGATATCAGTTAAGTCAATCCTGGTTGAGTCTTTACTTGGATGTAATACGACTATTTATGCTGATTTTGTCCTAGAAAGTTTCACAATGTTAGAACTTAAGTAATAATAATAATACATCAGATTTATGTAGTGCTTTTTTTGGACACTCAAAGACAATTTACAGAGCACTATTCATTCACTTCATACTGGGTAATGGTAAGATGCTATTGTAGCCACAGCTGCCCTGGGGCAGACTGATGGAAGCAAGGCTGCCAGCCTGCATCATTGGCCCTTCCCACCACCAATCACTCATGCACACAGCACTTTCATACTAGGCAATGTGGTGGCAAGTGTCTTGCCTAAGGGATCTAACATTTTTTTTTTACAACTGGTGCCCCACTGTGGCACCTGATTTTCCCCCATCTAAGTACTAACCAGACCCAGCCTCGTTTAGCTTCTGAGATCTGACGAGATCAGGCTTTGATTAGGGACGGAACGATATATGATAATATCGTTAATCGCGATAAAAAAAAGACAGTCCTTAATTAATCGTTCGTGGCATTTTTTCCCCCATAATCGCGATCATCGTTCACAATTATTATCGTCTTTACAGCGTCATGAGGAAACATGAGGCAGTCTGCCTCATGTTTCTGGTTTCAGTACAACATTTAGATGCTAGCTTTGGTGTTTGCTCACAAGGGGAGGCCTCTGTCACAGCTATGACACTTGTCTGTGCCTGTTCTAGTGGCAGAGTCTGCCGAAAAAAAGTTGAGGGCAAAACACGAGCAACTTGCACGCGCATTTACGAGACAACCATCCTGCATTGTTTGACAAACTTGAGCCGAAAATATTCATCGTAAGTGACATAAACTATTGAATGTAGATTGTGTTGTGTGTAGTTAGCTAAACAGCATTTTACAGACACACACACCATATATATTTACATACAATCATGTCAATAGCAGAATAAACCACGCTCACCGATCGAGAACAGCATGATGAAAGATCTGTAGCTTTCATTTGATGTGTAGATTGTTTGCGTGGGTGACACAGAAGTACATGTACATTCCTGTAGAGTTGTAAAGTAGGCCCGGGCCATCGGAACGTTTAGAATTTAATAATTCAGTATTGTTAATAATTATTTTGGACACGATAATCGTGAGTCAAAATTTTAATATCATCTCTAGCTTTGATAAACTGGTATGACCACAAACTATTCATTCAAAGTGGTTCTGTAGTTATTTGAAGGATAAATAACAACTGGATCTCTTGTGTAATAAATTAACAGTGTTTTGAGAAATAAGTGCCATTTTCTGTCCCTGCACTGGTATTGGTTATTGATCAGGAATCAGCAGATTTTTTTCAGTTCCGATACCGATATCGATATTTTGGCTAGTATCGATATCGGTATCGGAACTGAAAAAAGTTGGATTGGTGCATCCCTACTTCTTATTGCTACAGAATTATTTATCTTTCTTACATTTGGTTGCTTTTGTTTCAACTTAAAAAATACATTTCTAATCACATTTCTTCTGTTTATGAAATGGTGTATTCATGCTCCACTCCAACACCTGATTTGCATTCTCTCCACTCTCCTCTAATCTAGACTCATCTCATCACAGAGTAGACTTCCCCACAGCAGAGGAAACATGTCACCTGGGCCTCGAGTTTTCTATTACTTTTTTATATGCACACGTGCGCGCACACTCACATCTCACAACTCAACATCACTGCATTCCTTTTTAAACTGCTGTCTGTAATTAAAACTATATTGGCATTGGGGGTATCTTTGACAGCCGCACACCTGCCGTCTTCATAGTGACAAGGAGAAGACAACGTTTGTCTGAGGAGGAGACAGAGGAGGAGAGGAAGTAGAGCTGGAGAAATGTCAAGAAGACACCAAGAAGCCACAATCAATGAGAGACACTAGAGCTTATCTTATCTGATGAACAACTCTGTACCGTGTGTCACACAGAGGAGCATCTGCTGAGTTTGTGTTACTGAAAAGTTCACATTTCAAACATGATTAATCTCCAAAAACGTAAAGGGTCTATATCTGCTTTTAACTTATTCTTAACTTGAAAAAAGTCAAGAGTAGGCAGAGATTTGTGAATTATAAGGAAACAATTGCATGACACTAGACAGACAGTTGTTTCTGTCATGGTGCAACATCACAGTGGCAGAAAGGACTAAGTGGGCGGGGATAAAAGTAAAAAAATAAAATTGATGGACCAGTGAGAAAATGTCTAGATTCATGTCTAGATTTTTTTTTCTATTGGTAATTATAATAAGATACATAAAAAAATTGCTAAAAAGTGCCTTTAAATGTCCTGGTTAATATTGCCACCAAACCTATGAGAGCGATTTGAACATTAATATTGCACTGAAACATAAAAGGACACCTGCCAGCCCCTTACATTAAAAATCTCCAATACAGCACCCACAGAGAGCTACTAAGATCAGATTACATTCAAATATCAAGTCTATTTAAAAGTACTATTTTTTTTTTTGGTACAAATGTAATTTGTTAAGCAGCTGGAGCAAGGGTTTAATAGCTGCTCATTATTTCAGACAATTACAACCTAAAGAGAGATTAAAAAGAGATTAAAGAGAGCTACAAGATTAAAAAGTGATCTTAATATCTATTAATGACAATGATACATTAGAATTAGTCCATTAGTCTTTTCCAGGCAGTGGTGGTAAGTTACTATTGTAGCCACAGCTGCCCTGGGGTGAACTGACATCTGCTTTAGTCATTCCAACGCCAACAACTCCAACCACTGAGCCACTGCTGCCCCAGTGCTTTTGATGAGCCAAAAAAATTACTAAAACAAAAGCATGTTTTTTTTCCACTTTGGTTGTTTTTATTGCACTAAAAGCATGTGTCTTTACTCTGAACCTGGCTTGCATCTTCACAGACCTGATACTTATTTGGTACAGAGGAGGGTCGTCCATGGAAATGTGTTCCTTTGTCTATAATCTTTCACATTATGGCATCTAACATATCTATCTCCATGGAGAATGCTCTTAACTATGGTTTTAACTTTGTATTTCCATGGAATCATGCAGGTGCTGTGCCACCTCCACAAAGGTACATACTGTACCTTTAATTTAAGAAATGCCCACATTGTGAAGCAAAGGCTCATTAAAGTTAAAATTTTACACCAATTATAGTACAAACCCACAATTTCAGACACTCTTAAAGCATTGTTTGTAATATTTAAGATCTCAAACCACAGCCATGCCCATCAGCTTGACCTGCTTATGCTTGTGCACTTCTTGAAGTCAGAAATGCACAAGCAGGAGAAGAGCTCATGTTTATGTAGTATCTGCCTGAGCGCATACAAACTTTCCCTCTCCCACCATCTGCCCAGCACGGCTCCAGCAGGTGTCGCCTCATGCATATTTATACACTTCATTATTCAGAATGTGGCTAAGTGATTTCCCTCTGCCATGCACACATTTATTCATTGGCACACACCTGCATTGCTTGACCTTTGCAATGGGGGAAATGAGGGATTGTTTGGATCTAAAAAAAAAAATGGCTACCAGGCGGGAGGTGGGGTAGAACTGGGAGTCCCAGGAGTGGTGACACACATGCAGCGGACAGTGATAGATTTGGTTCTAAAGAAAGTGCTCATAGGTACGTTTATAAATGAGCCACAGTGACAATATTAAATAAAATAGATCAAGTGTCTGCTCTGGTCAATGCATCATTGTGTGGACCTCCTTATGGTGTCTGCCTCACTAAAGAATGGACTCAGTAGATACTGGTGGGTTTATAGCTGGAAAATTATTAAAAGGAAATTTAAATGTCCTCTTCACAAAATGGTACTTTTACTGATTGTAATTTTAGGTGGCATGCACAACATCCTACCAACCTACATCTATAATGGATAAAACAGCGCCATTTTCTGAACTTTTGAAAACAAGAACATCAACAAGAATCATTCAAAATGTGCCAGCAAATGTCATGGTTGAGGTTAAAAGTACATTAGGTAATTTTCTGGAGGGGGTCTAGTACTGTGGAGATTTAAAAAAAAGTTAATGTTTTTCCTCACCTAGAATTTAACACAGTATGGCATTAAATGTATCTATCTTGGATTTATCCAATAACATGTATTTTTATTGATAGAAAAATACCTTGAAAAAAACAAGCATTGTTATTATTATGAGCAGGGTCACCTCTCCACAGATTAAGGTACACTTCATTGTTCCTTTGAGGAAATGTATCCTCGCATTTGACGCATTTGACGCATTTGACCCATCAAATACTCCTGGGGCCACGGAGGCGACGGAGTACTGTGCTTGGTAATTCATCTCCAGATCTTGAGCTAGTCTTGGTCAGGACAGACATTAGCTGTGAGCCCTAAATGCTAGCTACTCAGCCACCGTGCTGTCTGTGCTTGTTTACATGGAGCTAGAACATGTGTTTAATGTACTGTGGAACATTACAGCCAAAGCAATAACATCTCCACAGAGACAAGCACATGGTGGACCCTCCAGAAATATACTTGATATTCTAATTTTGCATACTTTCAATATTATTTTATTTTATTTGAAACCACACATTATATAAAAAATAAAAGGTAAGCAAATATACTAGTGCAGGTCTGTGTAATTTTTGAGATTGAGATTCAGCCATTTCTAAAGGTAAATGATCAGCTTAAGTCTTTTAAATCAAGAGACCTACAGCGTGTGGTTTGGACCACAGTTCAGAATTTGGTGAAAAACATGTCACTGTTTTTAATTGCAATTATTATCAGATCTGTCTTGTTTACGTTTAAGAAATGAATATTGAAAGCTATTTTTAGAACAAAAAAGTAATTCTACCAAAAATTGTGATGAATCAATATGAGGGGAAAAAATCATGATCAATCATTTTGTCACATACTCTGCCTTACTTCAGTGTTACCTTAAAAGTCTTGTCCATGGATGCGGACAGCAGCAGGTGACTGAGGTGAGGGACTGGACACCATTTGACAGTGTTGACTGGACCCTGATGCCCTCCCAGGCTCATGAAAAGTCTCCTGGGGACCCCCGACAACAATGGCCTCTTCTGGGACAGGCACTGCTTCACTGTGGGGGACACTTCTGACAGGACAGGCCTCTCCTCCCTCTGGATGTGCTCTGGTGCATCCAACGACTGTGAGCTTTCAACTGGAGCGTGTCTCTGTCTCTTGGGAACATAAGGTCTGACAGAAGAGGGAAGCTGTCTTTTAGAGGCATTTGAAGAGTGGCCATGGGTATGGACGTGTTGTAGAGGCTTTGCTGTTGTATTCCTCTTTTGATTTTCAAGTAGATGGACAGGTGCGTTTTGCTTTGACGTTGGTTTAGGAGCTGTGTAATGTACATGGCTTGAGGGCATTGTAGGATACATTTCAACAACTGGGTCCTTCTTTGTCCAGACTGAAGATGCCGAGGAGAAAGAAGTTTCTCCATCAACGGTTTTGATTTTATCCTCAGAGTCTGAGTCTGACTCTTCATAAGCCACCAATGAAGACATGGTGTCATTCTAGAAAAAGGAGAGAATCATTGAAAGAACAATGAGGCCATCTAGTGGTCACTTGGGGTCCATACGAACAAGTGATTGTCAAACAACGGTCTCTTTTCACAGCTGCGGACAGTACACAGCATCAGTAATATACATAATGCTGGATTTGTGCTTTTCTGTCCGGGATAAATGTGTATCAATAGTATGATCTTCACGGCACATATGTGTTGTACTGTGGTGTATTTAGCACAATTAGCACTTTAAAGGAATGTCATTAGTAGAAAATACAAGCTATCAATAGTAATTAACTCTGAACTAAAAAGTGGAACAGGCCTACTTACATGCGATCTCTGAACGTCTACATTTCGAACTGTCGCTATCAACAGAGCAATTTCCTGTTTGATAGCTTGCTTATTTTCAAAATAAAATAAACCTGGGTCGTTACAACGTCAAATAAACAACTAAAAGCTTTTATTTTGAAAGTTACAAAGCGGGGCGGAATTGTTCTGTAATATTTGTCCGGGTATTGTAAAATGTTTCGTCCGTATTTTAAATAGTTTGTTAGTAATAAATACTACTAAAGACAATTGATTAAGAAAATAACTTTACCACTGCAGTAACTTTTTTTTTCAAGTTGCAAAATGCAAAATCACTCTTATCGGAACTTTTGAGATCCTCTATACACCTGGGAAGCTTTTGTCCCGAACACACTCTCTCTTCACGGGCTGATGCAAGTTGAATGAGTGAGTCGACAGCTGTGAGCCAATATATTACAGTATGAACTTATTTTACATTTAATTTGCGTGCCACCATTAGCTTTGTTTTGTCCTGTTTGGAATGCTTGTATTGTGTTTTTCTAGCACATCCATGAGCGCCGAGGTAGGAGAAGTGTTATGATCAGCTTAGCTGGCACTGACAGCCTGCTCAGCTTGAGGCTATGATGAGCTTTTGTGACGGAAGAATTGTGAATGCTAGACAAATTTAAACATTCACCTTGAACACTCTGATCTCAGACTTTGAAATATGGACTATTTAGTTAAATCTGCCATTTCTGTTTTTTGACAAAAGAAAAATTAAATTCTGTCAACTGGACAAAAGTTTTAGAGTGAATACTAGCTATCACTACTGTTTTCCTTGTGATAGCTAGTATGCTAATAGGTGTGAGATCACTCATTAGGTGCCTGAACGATTATGCAAAATATGTCTCAGGCACAGCTCACACTGTGTAGTTCAATAGACTTAACAAACAAACAAACAAACAAACAGTAAATAAATAGGTGTGTCATTTCAGTGTAGTTAGCTCCTCCCTTCAGATAGAAATAAGGAAGTTTCTACCAGCAATCACACCAGAACTAAAGAAGCGGCTTGGATCAGCGGCAGAAGGTCTTCACTCTTAAATTGTCCAGTTGACAGAATTTACAATTTATGAGCTATGGCTCATGCCTGAGGGATTCTGTAGACAACTTCTTTTCTTAATGTTAGATGTGATTGAATATGTGTTCTTTAAATTCTTACAGCCTAGGCCTGTTGTATTTTTTTCACATTTCACATTGTTTTTCTAGAATATAATTGCAATGTCTGTGTGGTAAACTTATGACAGTGTGAAGATGGCAGACTGTGATGGTGAAGGTGCGCAGACTCCACTGCAGCTGTATGAGAGACTGACAGCTCAGGGTGATCAAGTCAGAGCCCTCAAAACTGCTAAAGCTCAGAAGGTCAGACACATATCCTCACTAGAAATATGAAGAAAAGGCATTATATTTGTTTATTATGTAGATGTTTCAACATAATATACAAGTAATGCTGACACTTTATTGCATTGTGGGTATGTATTAATTTGAACACATTATTCAGTTATTCTTGTCAAGCATATTATATGTAACTTTTTTATACTTGTTATGATTGGCAATTAGAAGGAAATATATTCTGCAAACTTTTAGGGATTATTACATACAAATTTTTAAGAGTAGTTTCATATTTTTGTCTCTTTAAATAGGTGTATTTTGTCTTGTATGTTTCAACATCACAACATAATCTGACCGTCCTTTACCTCCCACAGACTGAAATAGAGTCTGCAGTCCAGTTACTGCTGAAGCTCAAAGTAGAGTACAAACACATGACCGGTCAGGATTACAAACCCGGATGCCCTCCCCCTGAAAACTTTACTGTACCTGACAATGGTCCATCAGCAGAGGGCGCCACTGAAGAAGACGAAGTCAACCCATGGAGTGTCACCACCACCAATGCCAAAGGAGTGGACTATGACAAACTTATATGTAAGCAGCCCACAATCTAAACACATCCTCTCTGACATATGACAGTCAGTGAGTTAATTATTACTTTTTAACAGTGAGGTTTGGGAGCAGCAAAATTGAAAAGGAGCTGGTGGATAGAATAGAGAAAGTATCAGGACAGAAGCCTCACCGTTTTTTAAGAAGAGGAATATTCTTCTCACACAGGTGAGTATATGCACAACATATGAACTTCATCGCTGAGTATTTAGACGCATATGAGTTCTGCACATTGCAGAATTTGATGTATATTTAAAGGTGTACTATGCAACTTTTCTGGTGGAGAGTCCGCTACCCGTTTTTCTCCATGGAGAGGTTATTACATTGTCTGGAATGTTCTACAGTATGGCGTTAAACATTTCAATCTCCATGGAGATGGAGAGGCCAAGTCTCAGTAAGAAGGCATGTTTTTGAGTAGTAAAAACGCCTAAAATGAAATAAATGCAAGGTAGTGAACTTTAAGCCAACATTCTAAACCAATAACATCTCCATGGAGACATTAACCCACCACCAGAAAAGTTACATAGTGCATCTGTAATTCTATCTTGCTACAGTACAGTTACGGTAATGAACTAACCATCAAACAATGATGTTGACTGTATAAAGGATAATGAAAAACACATCTGCATTACTCTTCTGTTCACAGAGATATGCACCAAGTATTAGATGCATATGAGAAGAACAAAAGCTTCTACCTGTACACCGGCAGAGGTCCATCGTCAGAGGCCATGCATGTGGGTCACCTCATCCCATTCATCTTCACCAAGTAAGTCCTCTCCTCTGCCCACGCTGTGGAATTTCAAACTTGAATTGGAAAACTAAGAAATACCACAGTGATAATTCCAAACACACTCTTTTTACACAATACTATGTCATTTCAAAAACCCCAAATAATGGTTGACGTTGCACTGTGGTCTTATAGCAGTAGTAGTAGTAGTATAGTAGTATAGTAGTCATTTTAAATTAGACTGTGCAGTTAATCACATTTTAAGTGAGATTCAGTCATTTCTTAACGTCAGCTAGGGCATTTTTTTTAAGCAAGAGGTCCGTAGTAATCCTCTGTCAGGACAATCATAGGTTTGGAGCAGACATTGGAGGAAGACATCTGAGTACTGTGTATTTGTTTTCAAATAGAAAAATCATGATCAATCAATTCATGATCAATCAATATGAGGAAAAAAATTGTTAATGATTATTATTTTATTCATTTATTTATTGTGATATCGCCCTGGCTATTTTTTGTGTGTTTTTTACTAACTCATTTCTCTATGCCAGGTGGCTGCAGGACGTATTCGACATCCCTCTTGTCATCCAGCTGACTGATGATGAGAAATATCTGTGGAAGGACCTGAGTGTGGAGGAGTGCCATCGCTTTGCTGTGGAGAATGCCAAGGACATCATCGCATGTGGCTTTGACATCAACAAAACCTTTATCTTCTCTGACCTCGACTACATGGGGTAAATGATATGCGTGCATTCCTCCTTTCAAACTGAGAGCTGTCTTGTTGTTATAACGTTGTGTTCTCTATCTCCAGATCCTCTCCTCAGTTTTACAGGAATGTGGTAAAAATACAAAAGCATGTGACATTCAACCAAGTGAAAGGCATCTTTGGTTTCACAGACAGCGACTGCATTGGTAACTTGTCACTTTGTATTGTATACGGATGCTGGTTTAAGACATTTTTATATTCTATGTGTAGGGATTGGCAATATCAACAAAGTTCAGTTCAGTTCAGTAAGTTTATTCAGACACAAAGAAAGGAAAAATAAATAAAACATTATCGGTCACATGCACAAACTTAGTCAGTGTGACTGAAAGGCATTGGCTGAAGCAAAGCTTATTTATGCCTGCCTATTTCCACATGTGAAAAAGTATACACAACAAGAAAAAAACAACAAAAGCTTAACTCTCAGTATATTTGAAATTTCCACAATAATACAGGATATTTTGGCCCATTCAATAGAAATGTGCTTAAACATGTTAATTAATATGTTCATTTAGGTTTAAGTATAATTAGACAAATATGCTATGCAGGACCACAACTGTGTAGATATATCACTTTGAGACCCTTATCTGAAAGTTTGTGGTGTTTTTTGTTTTTTTTAACCTTTTCAGAATTTGATACACCAGTTATTCAATTTTTGCATATCTCAAAATAGCATTAACAATAGTATTAATAATGCTATATATTCCCCACCTCTCCATGTCCAAATATATGTAAAATACTTAAATAACTATATTTATCAATTCATTTTATTCTGTTGTGATGTACAGGAAAGATCAGTTTTCCAGCCATTCAGGCTGCTCCTTCCTTCAGTAACTCCTTCCCACACATCTTTGGGGAAAGAAAAGATATCCAATGTCTTATCCCTTGTGCCATTGACCAGGTATGCAGACTTCTACAAATAAACATAATCTTCTAATATTAACATCAATAACATTTATAACAATAATTTTCCAGGACCCCTACTTTAGAATGACCAGAGACGTGGCTCCGAGGATCGGGTATCCTAAACCAGCCCTGCTCCACTCCACGTTCTTCCCAGCCCTCCAGGGGGCACAGACCAAAATGAGCGCGAGTGACGCCAACTCCTCCATCTTTCTCACAGACTCGGCCAAACAGATCAAGAACAAGGTGACATATATAATAACATAATTTATAATTTAGACGATATTGTGGAAATCCATAGGGCATAACGTAAGCTAAAGAATAGGGCTGGCATAAAGCCGCAGTTGGTAATCAGACCTGACACGGATGGCCATTAACACAAAGGCTGACAGCTCCATGCCAGCTGCTTGGCAAGTCAATACAATACTAGAAAGTGGCAGACCCTCCATCAGAAATGTTGCATAGTACACCTTTATCTGGTTAATTTGATCCCACCATTCTAAACTGGTCAGAATGTTGACTTTAACTTGTCTCCATAAATAAATATAATATAAATTGTTTCTTGCAGATAAATAAGCATGCATTTTCTGGAGGCAAAGACACAGTGGAGGAGCACAGACAGTTTGGAGGCAACGCAGAGGTAGACGTCTCCTTCATGTATCTCACTTTCTTCCTGGAGGATGATGAGCAGCTCGAGAAGATCCGACAAGTGAGCTACTGGCCCTTCCCCAGCGTAGAATTAATTTTGGCTTATTCAAGTGGAGAATGGAAATGTGTCTCTCACATTTTAAGGATGATGCCTAATGTAAATAGAGATAGTTTACCTTCTAAATAAGATGGTTAATCACCAGAATAGTGTTATAAAATATCTACATTAAAGGCATTAAAGACAGGAATAATTGTAGGCTATTTTAATAATAAAAGTAATAATAAGGAAATTAAAATGGAGTCTAAATAAACTGATCAGCTGTTGAATCAAGAAGCCCAGGCTGGTTAACTTATGGTGAGCAGTTTCATTCTCAACTTGAAAAAGTGAACATTAATTCTACTTTGTACACAAACTGTTACTCATATGACAAACATATATTTTTGCTCACATTTTGACTTGTGTGTGTATTTTGTTTTGATTTATTCATGCAGGACTACACAAGTGGAGCTTTGCTAACAGGGGAGCTAAAGAAGATCCTGATCGAAACACTTCAACCAATGATCGCCACACATCAAGAGCGACGTAAACAAGTGACAGAGGAGCTAGTCAAACAGTTCATGACACCTAGGCCTTTAAATTTTAACTTTTAAATAAGATTATCACCATATGGACATTAAACTTCAAGGCAGGAATGTGAGTAAAATAAAACCATGCATGTGGCATTGCCCTTCTTCATCATGAAATGTAATATATCATATAGCCATATTTCTTTGTGCTTTTTAGAAACATGTTATGTCATGCCCAAGGTCTCCAGCCAGAACAAGGTGTAATGTGTCACTGTACAAATTCTCAGTAAATATGTAAACTGTAGCTAAGAGACAATGGCTCTGTATGAGCTACCCATTATATGAAAGATGTGCAAGAATCGTCATGGGCTGCCTGTGCAATGTACAATATGTGTTATTAAAAATCCAACTACAGTATAACGACATGTGTGGTTTGTGCTCCTGTCTCCTAACAGGAAGATAGTGGAGAACCCTGAGCAAAGCCTTAACTACTAACTCTAAAATGACTGATGTAAATCAATATGTGTTTCTTGGTGTGTGTGTAACTCATATCACTGGGCCAAAGAGTAGCATGCGTTTGTAGGTCTATATTTAATAAGGAGTCTCTGATGAAGGCAACTTTTAAAATCATTACTGAAGGAAGGATGGCAGAGTGACTCTGGGTTGTTCAGTGACTGCAGAGTTCAGTGACTGTAAAGCAGAGACATACTACACAGCTCAGAGCTGTTAAACTCGCATTAATGTTCTACGTGGAAACTGGTTGAAAGGCAAAATGGGTCAGTTTATCTTAAAATCCTAAACCTTGAACAAATTTATCTTGTGCTGCAAGCGTGATTGCTGCAAGATGTGAGTTTTTTTCAGTTTACAGACCTCTTACTAGCAGTGTGCATATGGCTCTTGGCAGCTGATAAACAAACTGCTGGATTTTGGGAACTGGGCATTTATGACGTGCAAGTGAATATGTAATATCCCAGATGGACACTATCTATTATCCCCTTCACATCGACTACTCGACTAGGCATTTTCAATATATAAAACCATATCACCTGAGGATTTAAAAGACAAGTCACTTGAACCCGATAGTCCAGTCCTGCAGTACAGTATATGATCTGATGTAACTAAAATAATAATGCCAATGTGTTTGCAGTCACACCCAGGGCAAATCTACCTCATGTGTGTTTAGACTGCGCTCCCACGCCTCAAAGCTCTGTGACAGTCCAGTGTCTATGAAATATTATATATGATGAAGTAAAGTGTATTAAATAAACTCTTTATCTGAACTCTTCCAACAAGAGACGAACCTGAAATGACGGAGATTGTGATAAGAGTGTTGATTTTGCCAGAGTGAGGAAAGCTGTGTGTCCAGGACAGCCAATCGCGGCGTGGGGTGGACCGCGGGCCCGGGGGGAGTTGTCTTGTGGATCCTCACGCGATTGGGCTTTCTTAAAAAGGCCTGACGCGCTGGTCTTTTTTTCTGTGCTACACTCACGTCTCTTCAGAAATAGCAGGGCTTGGTGCACAGACAGAGCTGTGGTGGAAGTGAGGACACATCAACGTAGTGCCACAACGAGGAAACAACGAGGACACACTGAGCCCCTGCACTCCTCTACAGTCTGTTTATCCACAGATCACATCTATAAGACTCTAATCACAGGAGCAGAGGACTGATCCTCTCAGTTTGTCCGTGTCGCAGAGTTTGAGGGAATGGCTCTGGACTTCGCCGCGGGCTGTGTGGGAGGTGAGTCTTCATATTCAAGTAGCATTAGCATTCACATTAGCAAGTTTTATGAGCTTATTGATTGACTCCTGCAGATGTCACCAAATAAACCAGCCACGTCTCAAAGTGGAGCAAATGAAATACTGTGATTTCCGAGTGAAATGTAATGTTTCCAGGTGTGAGCTGGATGCTACATTCCTCACAGGGAGTGGTGCCTTCAAGAAGTGTCGTGTGTCCATTCATTCATCCACGTCACTGCTTCACCTCTGTCAGAAAGTGTTTGTTTACATGATTATATACTTCTGTTCTGTGGGACATGGACTAATGCATGTCCTGTACACTTCAATCAAAGTGCTCTTGTAGACGTCCTACGCTTGAAACGTTTGGGAAAGTTGTCACATGTTTTGTGTTTGCACAAGGAGTGCACCAAGGTCCTCTTCTAGCCCCCCACTGCTGGCCAGTTTGTAAGGGCCCGAGCACTCGCACGAGAGCCCTATTGTATTTGTATATATTTTATTATGGTTTTTATTTTTTATTTTTTTGAGGAAAATCGCAAAAAAATCAAGCAGTAAACAATAGCTTATGGGCACGTGACAGACATCTCCAACAGTTTTCATCAAAAACACTTTGTCAAAAGACACAAAACCCATGTGCAATAAAAGATTATCACTTAGATTTTAAATAGAAGGTTGGGCGTTGCCATGATATTATATTATCATCATTATTATTATTATTATTATAAATAACAACAATAATAATACGTATATATCTTCCGCAGACATTGGGATTTCAATGGACCCAGTGGAGCGCGTGCACATTCGTCAGTTGAACACGCTTGAACGTAATGACGTACAAATTATGGCTCTCTAGTGCCTCCTTTTAATTTTAATTTTCAAAAATTCATAAAAGCCTATCTGTTTGTCATGGAATTTACAAAACTAGTTCAGCGTCATAAATTTAAGAAAATTTTAAGATTATTCCTTTCCACTAAAAAAAATTGCACCCGAGAAAGAGAGAGAGAGGGAGTATCATGGCAACCAAAGAGCCAATCCGGAGAAAGGCTGTTGAAGGTAACGCCCCTTCCGGTCTGCTTGGCTGGTTTGACAGTGGGTGGGTACTTAGCAACAGGTTTGATTGACAGCGTTGCCAAGGCTAGCAGGAGCGACTTCATGAAAAGGGGTGCCTGATTTGTCTGTTCATATCTTGATTTACAGACAAAATGGTGAAATAAAAACACCAGGATCATGTGTAGCATGTTAATATGAACATTTTAAGACAGTAGCAGTTACTGAGTGAGGGATAATGTTTTTTTCCATAGAAAGTGTTTTGGAGCCAGAGTCGATGGAGCCGGAAGTGCGTCCATCCTGACTTCCTATTGCAGCGGTTAGCGGGTTAGACATCCTAGAGTTTTTATTCATTGGACTCTAAGGTATGAGGTGGCATTTGTATTGATGAGGCAGTATTATCAGGACAAATTTGGAATCAAAAGTTGTTAATGAATTACTCTTATTCTTAGTGTGGTCATAAGAAGCTCTTAATGAAGCAGCCATTTTGAAAGTATAAAAATCCCTGCAACTTTTGCAAAAATCTATTTTTAAAATGATCTAATCTGGAGAGATCCAATGTAGTTTTGTGCATTTTGATGACCTGGACAATGATATGTAAATTAGACTTATGTCTTTTAAAAATGGCTCTCTGGCGCACTCTGCAAAGTTAAAATGGGATGGACAAATTTTGTTTGTCATAGACTAAGGAAATTTGGTACTCACATTCTTTTTTTATGATTCTGAACAAAAAAGCCAATGAAGACCATGCTCGACCTGCAGTCAGATTTGCATGACCACAAAAATGTGTTTGTCATAATTCAATGAAATCTGCTACATACATTATTTGTGGACAGACTCCAGAGTTTGCATGATCAGGACATACCTGAGATCAAAGGTTGCTAAAAGAATATACATAAGTTTTACGGTGTGGTCATAATGAGCTCCTAACAACAAGGCAGCTAATTGGAAAGCATAAAAATACCTGCAACCCCTTTTTAAACAGTGTTGAATCTGAACAGTCCAAATGTAGCGTTTGTGTATTTTAATGAGCTGGACATAATGAGGTGTGAATCAGACTTGTATTTTTAATAGCACTCCGGGGCCCCTGCAAAGTTAACGTGGGACAAACATTTATCTACAGTGTTACACCTGAAATACTGAATCATGTCAATCCAGGGTTGATGGACAGCCCTCCCTGTAAAGCGTGTTCTTCGCAGTCGCAAGGGTTGTGAGGGCCCTTTATGAC
Source organism: Periophthalmus modestus (assembly GCA_019594935.1). NCBI lineage: Eukaryota > Metazoa > Chordata > Actinopteri > Gobiiformes > Gobiidae > Periophthalmus > Periophthalmus modestus. Next base: position 15,644,430 of record JAIEZT010000068.1, read on the forward strand.
TGCTCGCAGTTTTAATATTAGTTTATTCTTGTTTGTCCTTTTTAGAATCAAATTAGCTGAGTAAGTGTTATTCAGGCCTTTGTCTGATTTCCTGTACTTGACCTGGTGGCTTGTTGCAGGTGCTGCTGGGGTGTTGGTGGGACATCCTTTCGACACTGTGAAGGTGGGTGTTGGATACTTCGATCTTGTTCATGACATGTACACACTTGTTGTAGATTTGTGGTCAGACTGGTGTTTGCTGCGTGGAAGTGATTCCATATAAGCCTAAGGTACACACATACTTTGTCTTAGTTGAACTCAAGATTGCTAATATATTTAAATATTGTTGTTGTTTTTTTTTTTCAAACTGAACTATAGATGTATGAAGTAAATTGTGCTTAAGGAATTACAAATATATTTGATAATGGAGAAAGATTCTGAATGTAAAACTGTATAGAGGCTCAAAGTCATGTCGAACTTCTCCCACATCACAACACTGAAACACTGATGTACTGCACACAAAAAGCTGTTCACGTTTTCAAAGCACACATTCTTGTGAATGCGCTCCCTAACCTTACACACGCTATAGGCTCTACGAACCTTGTATGACCACATGCTCCTTACACTACACTACACACACTTAGAATTTTGAATCTTTCTCTAGGAAGCTCCTTGAGTTTAAGTTCACCATTTTCACCCAGTAGACTAAATTAGACTTGCATTGTGTTTTTAAAAGGGCAGAAAACCTGTTGTGTACAATGCTTTCAATGTGATTTCTTCCTGAGTGGGTGTGTACTGTGGGGCTGGGGGAGGCTGTTTTAACAGTGCCAGTGTCACTGTGTTGTAGATGAGAGAGAGACATAAACGCGCTCTCCACGGAAATAGAACCTAGTAAGTACGGTCAAGGTCTTCTTTCTCTCCCCTGTCTCCCCCCGCTGTGAACTGTTAATCACAGATGAGTTTTGTCCCTTTTTGAATGTACCCTCTCCCTTCAAAGAAACCTTCATTGCTTTACTACATGAGTTGCATTTTTTAATCTCTCTATCTCCCAGTAACACGGTGTCTTTGTTCTCAGGTGCGACTTCAAGTTCAGAATGTGGACAAACCTCTTTACCGCGGAACATACCACTGTTTCCAGTCCATTATTCGCCAGGAGTCGGTAAGATACACTGGCTATATTGATATTCAATAAACTTTATCTTGTTGCCCACATTTATTCATCTAAAAGTCAGCAAATAAAACCTACAGTTTAAACACAGCTTTGTCTATACTAAACTGCATTAAACTAATGAGATGGTTCTACTTTCTACCATGTGCAGTCAAGGCCATAAAGGAATAGAGAGAATCCACTGGGGGGGCATGTGCCTACAGTGTGCCAGCTCCTGACATGGGGCAGGGCTGTGGTGATGAAGAGGGGGGTGGTCTTTTTGGTGAGGTCAGCCAGGATGTCTGGCCTAAATTAAGCATGTGCCATTTGAGTAAGTGGGCTAAGCTTGGTCTCAATACATTTGTCCTCTCTTCCACTGTGCCACTGCAAGTGTGAGTGGTACATTTAGCTTGTATCACAGACCAAATAAACAATCTTCTCTCTTTCTCAGAAAGATTGTGTATGTATTATAATTCAAATCTAATGACATTTTAAGTGTGGTTTTATTAAGCTATAGTAGAACAATAGAAAAATATATCCGCTTATGTGTCCTAGTTCTGATTGTGAAGATGGTTACTCGGTTTGGTTGAACAGGAGGTGCAGTCTCAGCCCAGAGGAGGTATACGTCTGTAGGAGCAGATCCAGCATGTTGGATCTGTGGGTCAGCCTCACATTCTGCAGGAAGAATACAGCTGCTGTGGTCACGGGGGGCTTTTTATTGCATCAGATCAGTTTAAAGCCAAGAAGTGACTGGGCACACTCAGAAGTGCACCTCTCTATCAACAGCTGTCAACTACATTTCCAAGGGCAGCAAACTGCTACATTCCACTCTTTGGAATAATAATAAAAATACAATAAAAATGGTGATTTCTGTGACTTGTGTTGTAGGCTCTGGGACTATACAAAGGCCTGGGCTCTCCCCTGATGGGCCTAACCTTCATCAATGCCATAGTGTTTGGGGTGCAGGGGAACGCCATGAGGAAGCTGGGCCGGGACACCCCTCTCAACCAGTTCCTGGCTGGAGCGTCTGCTGGGGCGATTCAGTGTGTCATCTGCTGCCCCATGGAACTGGCCAAGACGCGCATGCAGATGCAGGGTACAGGGGAGAAGAAGTCCAAGAGGAAGCTATACAAGAACTCTCTGGACTGTCTGGTGAGAATTTACAGAAAGGAGGGGCTGCGCGGCATTAACCGGGGCATGGTGACCACTCTACTGAGAGAGACTCCCGGTTTTGGGGTCTACTTCCTGACCTACGATGTGCTGACACGGCATTTAGGCTGTGAGCCCGAAGACTCCTACATGATTCCCAAGCTGCTGTTCGCTGGTGGGATGTCCGGAATCGCCTCCTGGATCTCCACCTATCCTGTGGATGTGATTAAGTCCCGCCTCCAAGCAGATGGAGTGGGCGGAGTTAACAAATACAGTGGTATTATGGACTGTGTTCGACAGAGCCTTCAGAAGGAGGGCTGGAGGGTCTTCACTCGCGGGCTCACGTCCACACTACTCCGAGCCTTCCCTGTTAATGCCACGACCTTTGCTACAGTGACTCTGTTCCTCATGTACATGAGGGAGGGAGAGGAGTGCTCCATCCAAGACTCCGAGCCCGCTAGTGTCCCACTGCAGTCACTGCAGCCTCAGTCCCAGCCCAGCAGTATGTAAGACTGCACCTATTGGCATTCAAAGTGATCCTAGGTTTTAAACTAATACTCTATTTTAATAAGACTATACAATATATGTAAATATTGTCAGTTTTGTACAGTATTTTTTTTTTTTGGTGTTACAATGGTTTGTTACATAAAGTACGGTGAGAAAACTTATAGATCAAATCTAAACTGTATCAGTACACTACACTTTTTTTTACCCCTCTAGTTACATATGCCCTCTAGTTACATATGCTTCCATACTATTGCCATTTTTGTACACAATTAAAGCAGTAAACTTGGTTTAAGGGTTAGTACTTAAGTGTATAAAATGTATTTCTTTTAATTTATAATGGTTTAGGTTTTGTTTTAAATTTTATAATGGTTAAACTAATCATGCAGTAATGTCTCTTGTCAATATTTATTGTACCACAAACCATGTCAATCCATGATCTGATGCCAAAAGATCTTTTAAATGTGTATATATTTATTGTAGCTGTTGCTACAGTACTGGTACTTTTATCTTGTTACTTCCTTTTAGCAAGTGTCCCATGGCTTTTGTATTTATTTTATATTTCTGTTTGCTGTGATTCTCAGTTTGTCTAAACTCTGAGTCAATGACACAAGCACTGTTCACACTGCTTCTCTTCAAGTCAGATCTCCAGGAGGGGACTATTTAAGTGATATTTAATAAAGCATTTGTCTATGCGTGAGTGGAGCCTGCTGCTGCTGCTCCATGCTCTTGCTGATTGAATGTTATTCGGTTGGTGCAGCTTTCTCTTCCAAAGGCAAGTATAAATACTGTGACTTTCTATATACTAGGTCTCATGTTTTCTACTGTACATTTAATTCTTTTTGCTGTTGACACAAAGCACACTGTGCTCTCCTGGTGGTGGTAAAGTATCCCATGTCTGTACTGTTTTTACATTTTAAAGCTTATTTCAAGTAAAACATAAGTAGTTTATGGTGATTTTGTGAATTACTCAATTTAGTGTGGCGTCACTTGCCTACGCAAAGCTACTTTCACAAAACCAACATCTGCTCTGGTTATTGGTTGATATTTCGATGATGGGTAGCCTTAGTTAGATGGAGTACAGCAAGATGCCTGTAAACCATTAACCATTATTTAGATGCTTAACTTTGTCCACTAATAAAGTATATGTTTACAGTAATAATGGGCATGTGGGGAATCAGATTTGTATTCTATGGCGTAATCTGTCAAATTCCTAACTCCTTTACTACTTGGAAGGAGACAACAAAGGTGGATCTCAAGCAACAGGTTAGACCCCTGCAAGTGATGATTTAATGACCCCTAGTGGTTACTTAAGCATATTACAAATGAGCAACTCGCGGAAAATAGATGCACCTACACCCAACTAGAACAAAATGGCTTCTTATTACAAAATTTTAATTACTTTATATAACAATTTAAGTTGTGCTTAAATACACAAACAATTTCTTATAGCAAATATATTTTATCCCTGATTTTTACAGACATTACAATCAAAGCTGGTTACTTTTCTAAATAAATTTAGAACCAACTTTATGGCCTATTGAAAAATGCAAAATTCAGTTGCTATGCCAGTCCGTCCAGTATAAACCATAGTAAATCACATTATTAGTCTTTCAAAATGTTTCTTACTACTGAACTGACAACTATGTAAACCAGGATGCAGCATTGTATCATTAGCATATTGCACATTTCCTTGGCTTGTTCTCATTTCATTGTGAATAAGCAGCTTGTGTTCATTCTATCTTGACGTGTTCATGAGAGAAGAGTCACAAGAATATTGCAGAAATCTGTAGACCTCTTCTGCCCTGGAGCGACTCATGCAGCCTTCCTTTTGTATGGCTTCAATGGAACTGAAAGGTAAAAACAGAAGCCATTATTATGCTGTTCTAATCCTATGAAAGGTTATTAATGTCAATAGAAAAGTTGTAAATTTAAGCTTAACATGCTGGTTTGACAATTTTACTAAAGTTAAAATTTTTAATTTTACTTGACATAGAAAAGCAGATGTGACATGTGTAGACATGTATTTTCTAGAGGTGGCATGTCACCTGCATGATTCTGTAGAAGCTATACTCTGGAACATACTGTGGAGTATTATAGGCTAAACCGTTACATATCATAGCTTTAAATTAATGTTAACATGGTCAGACAAATGTGTTTTTTGTTTTTTTTGTTTGTTTTTATTGTGTTTTCTTTTAGAGTCAAAGCCAACTGTTGAAACTATGGCTGCTATTCAATTTAGTATAACTTCCTGAAATGTTTTCTTTCCCACATTTGTTCACAAACTGCCACTGTACTGACATAAAATTATGATAAATATTCACCGCAGGTACCATTCCATCAAAAGAAGTAGAAAAACATGAAAATTGTTATTTATTTACTGTTTCAATTGGATCCTAACCTGTTTACGAGCTGGCTTATTGTCCTGAAGTTGTGGCACAAGTTGAGTGCATGCACGTAGTTAACCGAGGGTAAGTTGAGATACATCTGCAGAGCCTGTTGCTGGAGTGCGCCTGCCACGTCCAGGGGTACAGAGATTCCATGAGATTTTCTCTGTTCTAGCCGGGCCAGCTCCACCAGCAGGGTGGCGCTGTCCTCAGGGCTGCTGGACCAGAGCAGTCTCAGCCCTGAGCGAACCAGAGCAGCCAGAGTACTGTCGTAGTAACGCGTTCTTTGGAATGGCCGTGCTGTGTCACCTATAAAAGCAAGCATATCTAGGTAAGGTACATGTACAATATAATGCGCACTGTTAGATGGATCAAATTTGTGCAACAAAAAGTCTGCTTGCCATCCATTCCAAATCTTATTTTCACCCAGGAATTGGCACATTCTCAGAACATATTTCCTTTGTCAGTGTGCGTGTGTATTGTGTATTTGTGTGTATTTCCTATTTTATAAGTATTTGTGAATTAAAATTTAAGTGGATTTAATTTATTAGATAAAAGCCAGCTGTTAAATATTATGGGTCATTAAACTCCTCTAATTGGAAATCATACACCCTATGTGTATGGAATAAACAAACACCAGCAGAGGGCGCTGGGACTCCACTATCTGACACACTGAGAAGTCATGCAGAGTAAACAAGGCTAAAAGCAATAGCTGGTAGCACTGGAGGTCTGCAGTGAAGGAAATGTGGTACTGGAAAAGATGAATGGAACAGATTACATCAAGAGGTCATGCCGAGTTTTGAGCTTTCAAAGGGAAACTACTGGATACTCTGTCAGATGCTTCAATCTTACATGTTTGACTATTTTTATACAGAAACATTAGAACTTGGTTAACTACTAAAAAAAAAAAATCAGCATAGTTATTTATTTGTGATTTCAAAATATAGATCCTGTTACTGTTGACAATAACTAACCTGGCTTGATGCGGTCCTTTTCTACAATCAAGCACACTCTTTCAAACAGCGTCTGCAAGCTCTTAACTCTCTCGACCAATCGCTTCCTGTTCTGAGCGGAGGCAAGCTCTGATTGGCTGTGTCTCTCCACAGCCATGCGGGCGCTCACGATGATGTAGCTACTGTCCAGAGAGCACACATGGACCAAGGCCGAGTGACGCTGCCGCAGACAGGTCACAAGCTCCACAGCTCCTGTCAGGCAACGGCTGTCCATCAGGAGGCGCACTGGGCCCACTGCCGTGGTGTGAGGGGGGGCTAGTGAAGCTGAGGGGATGCTCTAGGGAAGAGGAGAGAGACTAGATTAAATTATATACACATATATAGTGGGCTATATAGGCTGTATAATCCATTCAAGGAAATGCATTATGTGACAATGTTGCGGCAGCAGGGGCTCAGAGAAGGATTTCAATCCCAAGCTCAATTCCACCTCTAACCAGTTTAGCAGAACAACAAGGACCTAATAAATATAGTGCAAATACTTTCTTCCTTATGTCGTCACGTGTTCATTGTTGGCTCCTCAGAAGTGTGACCAAGACTTTTCAGGTGTGTAGTATTAAACTACTCACAGAAACACGTCAATTGACTGTTTCTTCCTCATTCTTAACTGCAGAACTGATCGTGGCATTTCACCACAACAAGAAAATTTTCAATTGTGTGTTTTTATTGTTCAAAAATAAATCTGACATTTTTGAAGTCTATATTAACAACAATTTAATTCTGAGTTGTTTAACAATTACAAGTTATGTAACATTTATATAATTTTACTTAATATTAGCCCTTTGAAGACTTAAGTTTACCTGTGCAGATATATTGGCAGTTAAAAGAGATTCTGACTCCACAAAATCCAGCTCATCAGACAGGAGATGCTCAGTTTCTATTCTCTTGCGACACCTAAAGGACAAAAAAAGCTTTAAATCTTGACACAATATTGATGGCAATACTATGCACAAGTCAAGTTTTCCCATCTTGGATTACAAACTTTTTCAAACCACGAGTGAGGAGAATGTGTAGTTTGAGTGTGAACTGCAAGTCCTGCCCCTCTACCACTTTGCTACTGTGCCCCAACACAGAAATAACTGTCTGTGATATAATCGTGTAGTTTTTTCCTCACTGTTCCCAACAATCTCTGCTCTCTTAGTGTTGTATTTCTCTTGAAAATGTAACAAGAGCAGAAAATCAAGTGTCTCATAATTAAGAAGAATGTAATTGGAGCATTCATTCACCTCTCGTCCCGTTGTTCATTAGTGGGTAAAACATTCTGTGCCCGACTGAGTCTCGACACCTTAGATGCAATGGATGAAGAGGACTGTCCACTGTGATGCTCTAGTCTATTTTCATGAGAGGAACTTGACTTCTCATGTGCTTTAACCACAGCATTTTTATCTTTGCCCTCTGTCTCTTCATCACTGGAGTCCTGTACGCGTATGACCCGGGCTCTCTGGACAGCTTTAGTGCCCCCTCTGTTGGCTCTGGCCTGGTGGAGGAACACTCGTCTCCTGGTGGCGTACTGTCTCCTGCCATCTACGTAGGACTCTTCAGGGAGCAGGGGACCCACTTCATCCTCCTCCTCTTCACTGCAGTCTTCACTCTGCTCCTCTTCATCACTACCCACCACAAAACTGTCCTCGGCATACGTCTCATCCATCTCTGGAACCTGTAAGTGGTTTACAAGTTCAGAAAAGGGAAAATTTATGCTTTTGAACTCATAATATTATAACTTGAATTCTCGTAAAATCATGAGTAAATGTATGACTTTTTCTGTTTCAATTATTCACTATTCTCATAAATGTACAAAATAAAATATGTGGGTATTATGAGGATTTAGTGTGACCTTTACACGGCATCACAAAATTCTGTCTTTTGTGATGGCCATATGGGCCATATGGCAAGAGAAAAAGCATCACCTCGCTTTTCTTTCCTCATATTGATCAATCATGATTCTCAATATGAAACCGCTTTCAGTTTAAATATTATGAATGAGAACACATACTTTCACAGCTGGATTGGTTGTAAAGCTCTTTCAAAAAAAACAAAAAACATGGAAAATATGAGTGGACCTGTCCATCTATGCCGCCATGTTGGCGTAATCTGGTATTAAGCACAAAGTTACTGGGAACAGGACAGTCATCCACAGTAGTAAACAGAGAATTTCTCAAAACAACGTCATCTGTGCAGTCAGTGAAAAGTGATTAGGCTTTACTTTCCTTTCCATCATTTGGCCTCATTAAGAATTATAACACCAACCACAAAAGGTCAGTACAAGTGAAAGGAACAAATGAGATATATATGTGAGATCATGTGTTCAGGTCAAACATGTTTAAACTAGTAAATCCCTGGTTTAAACGAATCCTTCTGACATCAAGTGCAGGCTTTGCAGGATCAGTTAAACTAATAATGATAAGTCATTGATTCTACATTGTAAAAAAAAGTAAGAAAGCTCAGTCCTTTCCTAATCATAACTTTAATTTGTGAGAGAAAAGTAGAACATTAATCCTAATCTTTAAAAATGTGCCTATTGAAATACCTGGGAGAATATATCCATGTTATGACGTTTCTTATGGGACATTTTGAACTTTCCGAGCACAGCAGGACTTCGGACAGATTTGAGGTAAACCTCATGCATCTCTGACTCTAAAAAATTGAAAAAATATATAAATATTATCAACCAACACAGCCCAGATTATAAGCATACTGTTTCCTGCTATACCATTGAGTCCCTGGGACAGGTGGGAGTTGTCCACCACAAAGCCATCTAGCGACTGGTTCTGCTCCTCTCCGTCCTCTTCATCGCTGGACACGACTTCCTCATCCTCAGAGAGTTCAGCCTCGTCGTCCAGAAAGTGGTGGGCTCTGCGGTGGGAGGAGTGCTGACGAAGGAGGACATCAGTGAAAATGTCAGGTCTGATACACACCGCTCAAGGTGACTTCCTAATCTGACCAGTGGTATTTATCTGCACAGCTGGCATTTGGGTTTTTCTATGTAAACTGAGATGAGTGGTGTCAGGAACAAAGCACTGTGGGAAAGGGCAATGACAGAAACTTAGATAAGCTGAACGAAACAGTATTGCTTGTGACAAATGTCACAATTAGATATTAGATTTGCAATAACTGTCACATGCATTATGTAAAAGGTTTGTAGAGGTTTAAACCACAGGCCTTTTTTACATAAGTAGACTGCATATTTTGTGGTTTGCAGAGGGCATTATATTACCTATTAGCTGCCATCTCTCTACACAACAGATGTTTATATATAGGTATAGTTGGAGCGATAATGGGTCAATGGTTAGAAAACTCTTCCATCAACTTGAGGTCGAAGAATCGATTCCCACTCAGACCAAATTCTGTCATTGTGTCCTGCAAGATACTACACCCACCTTGCTTAGTCTTACGTTAGTCTGCCCTAACACTCAGCAGCAGCACTCACGCACTTCCGTACTAACGTAAGCCAATCTCTGCCATCACCAAGGCAGCTGCGGTTACAATAGTAGCTTACCACCACGTGTGGTGTGTAGAGTGAATGAATAATGCATTGTAAAGTGCTTTGGCTGTCTTGAAAGCCACTACATATATCCAATGCGTTATTATTAAAATGGTAATTTTGGTCACTTTGGTGACACTAGTAATATCTGTATGAACCATACTGTTACCTGGTCTTTTCCTTGTTTTGGACGTTTTCTTTTAGGTTCTGGTCCAGGGTTGATTTTTGTGAAGACTGAGTCATTCTGGAAATCATCATCAGATATAGTTCCTTTCTCCATTTCACTAGACTGGGGATAAAGCACAAATACATATTCAAACAGTATTGGTGATGCATGAATATGTGATATTAACATTACACTTTCTGGAATGAATAATTTTATTGAGTATAATGTACAATATATATGCATACAGTTGGAATTAATGACATGTTAAGGTAAAGCTAATACATTCAAACTTACTGTATCAAGTGCAGCAGCACGTTTCCTCTTCAGAATCACCGGAGAGTCCTCATCACTGACATTCCTCGTCTAGTAACAAGAAACAGAAATACATACAGAACCGTTAAATATTCACAATGTATTGCAATGTGACAATTACCGATGCCATACTGAATTATTAATGTGGAGTTGTGTCTAGAACAATAGCATAGATATCAACATCATCATTGGCAGAGAACAGGAAGACAAACAAATGAAAAGGTCCATTAGCTGTTATCAGAGTCTGCGGTCCGTAGGAGATAAGGATGTCTTTAAAAACAGAGCACAGATGGTTGTCATGACGACAGCAGGTACTGATTTAGAAGATGGACTGATGTGTCTGAATGAGATATCAACAGTCTGTACACAGGAAATGGACTTAAAATTGGTTTGGTACAGATTGTGGTGGATTACTTTTGACATTTACTGCATGGATATTATCTAGCTTAAATAAGAGTGAATATTTAACTATGTCTTTTGATTTTTATTCTGTAATCTTCTCTTTTAATATTAATTTTATGATGATTATTTATTTTGATTTGTTGTACTGCCATGGTAGTGAGTGAAGCCATTTTACTTTTTTATAATGTATTTTATTTTTATTTCAGAAAATGATGCAACAGATAGAAAACATACTGTAATTCTGTGAGTTCTAGTACACACCCATATGGCCACATTAGTACTATATTTAAGATGAATAGCTGCTACTGTTTGCTCGTGGTATCAACTAAGGCTGAACAATTTTAGGGAAATTATGTCATTGTAATTTTTAGGAAAACTTGTGGTATTGTGATTAGTTCTGCGATTGACGTGTTAAAATCCTGAAGTATTGACCTTTGAGAAAAGACTGAAATATTGACTGCTAAACCAATCACAAGAATCACATGCATTTCAGAACACTTTGTAGTTGTTGAAACTAGACTTAGCAGATTTTATACATAACAATTCCACAAAGACCGGATATTTGGTCATTCCCAGAAGATATCGCCCTGCCCAAATAACTGTATTGCAACAAAACTTCTCCAAAAATTACCTTTTCCGGGGATGAGAAATAGTTGACCTTTTTGGGTTGTTTTCTCTTCTGGACCACCACTTCCTCCTCACTGTCACTGCTGTTTTTCACTGAGATCCAACAAAAAAAGAAAAAAAACAAACAAAAAAACGTGTTAGCATCTTGGTAATATTTTCATAAAAAGTAAAACAAATGATGCTGGATATGGTAAACTAACCTGGTTTCTTCACGCTCTCTGCTCTTTTGCTTTGGATTAGTTTGAGTCTAGGTGCTGAGGCGTGAAGTGTGGAGATTGGAGAAGGGAGCACACTTCCTCTGGCACCCAAGGGAGACGAGGAGATGAGATCTGACTTGTTCATGTGTCCTAAACGTGGACTGGACAATGTGGCTTCTCGGGACCGTACAGATGGCCTCTGCTGCTTAGCAAAACCGGTGTAGGGAGTGGAGGAGTTGGAGCTAGCTTGAAGAAAGAGTCTAGGGTTTTGAGGTTGTGGAGAGGGGGGTAGACTTTTAGAAGAATTTGCTTCAGTGATCTCCTCTTCCTCAGAATCATCCATTGAGAAACCAAGATCAAAATTAACAGAGAATAAATCATTGGAGTTTTCAAAAGATTGCAAATTTGTCGTTTTACATTCAAGCTCTTCAACAGCTATTAAATCATTTGTATTGGCATTTTTATCGTTCAGAGCATTTCCAGTAACATGTGGATTCTCTAAAGTCATGATTTTTGTTGTATTGTCAACATTTCCCAAAGTTTCTGATTTATTTATTTCACTATTCTCTTGCTCTTTTTGATGAATGGGTGAATCTTCCGGAGTAGGGACATCTGGAAATGACATTTGTAAGAAGACCTCATCATCTTCAAAAAGATCCCTACTCTCATTTACATCTGGTTTAAATTTTTTACTGTCTGTCAATTTTATCACTTCCTCTCTTGTTTCTAAATTTGCATTTTCCTCAAATACATCATCTTCAAAAACCTCTTCCCAAGTTGGACTGCTATGAACCATATCGCATTTTTCAGACTGAATTTTAGCTCTTGAATCTTCCATGCAGTTTGCATTGTCACTGATCTCCATCCCCTCTTCCTCGTCTTCATCATCAAGAGTGAAACTGACTTGAAATGGCTGACACACTGGTTCCTTTGGTGAGACAATTTCTGAACTCAGAATATCAACATCTTCAAAATCCAGTGATGGAGGTGAACGAGACAACAACTCTGAAACATTTGCGAGAATAACTTTTAAATGATCATCTCTGTCCATTCCCAAGGGTTTAAACGAAGAAAGACGACTACCCCAATCTGGCAAGTAGAACATGGCCTGTAATTCAAGGTCTGCCTCCTCATCAAACTTTAGTGGTATATGACCTGAGCTATGATCTGTTAAACTGGGTTTTACGTGTTCTTGATTAGCCTTCAAAATACAGTCATCCTTATTATCATTTACAGATCGTGGTGAGGTTTCAGTCGCAGCGGCGCTTTCAACAGGAAATCTTTGCTCCTCCTGAGGAATGTTCAGTTCAGGTTCCTCATAGATAAAATCAGGATCATATAAAGATGCATGGTTTGTTTTTTTGTTTTTTGCACACGGCTTTGATTTCCTCTGTGCATTCTTGGAGTTGGCTTCACAAAGGTAAGGCTGGAGCTCATCTTCATAATGACACTGCCCCTAAAAGATAAACATAAGAACAGAGTTAAGGGTTGGCTTTATGGCTGAAAAACAAACCATAAGGATTATTAGGATTCTCTTGTAGGATTGTAAACATTTTTGTATCAAATTGGAAAGCCCAAAATTGATCGTGAAAACCCATCCTTCATAAATTCATCCTTCCCTCACTCCCTGTCACTAGCCTAACAGATTGTAAATTGAATCAGGTATCAGGTAATCAGGTAAGTGAAATACAAATTGTCTTACGCTCCAATATTCAGACTCTACAGGATAGTCCCACAGACATTTGGAATCTCATTCTCAGTCGAGCTGTGGTCCCAATGTAACATCATACTTGTTTTTAGTGATCAGAGAACTTTGATCTTGTGCGTATGGTTTCCTTAGATGCTCAGACTTTCTTGCTGTGAGGTTGAAGCTCTAACCACTATGCCACTGTGCTGCAACAGAGCACAGAGAGACTCTCAGTCAATTAAAGGCATGCCTTGCCAATCCCATTTCTCTCTATGTATCTGACCCAAACTGCACTCACAAGACTACACCTGCACAGGAATTCATGCAGAAAAAAGTACAGGTACTCCAAATGTATGTACAATGTATTTCAATGAAGATTATATGTAAAAAACACAGATTAAACTCATGGTGCACAAGTTTAATTACAAAAATGCCAAATCTTCAGTTAACTCACTCGCTCTTCTCCTTTCTGCTATTGTCTCATATAAATCCTTATAATTTAAATAAAATAATTTGTGGATTAATACAAATCTGGCCAACTAAGACTGCATCGAACGATTAAACGACTAACTACTAAAGGAATGCAGCTCTAGTACACCAAGTTGCTTTGTTTTACCTTTAAGAAGTAGCCACAAACATATGACAATATGTCACAAAGATTTATTTATTTATTTTTTTTTATTTCACAGTAGCCAAAACATAAATATCTAATGGTTATTGTGATTAATCTATTCTTGCCCTGTGACCTTGGACCTGTTGAGTACTTTCTAACACAATCTATGGAGCAGGATTAGAGCAAATGGAAAATTTAGATTATTAATACTTGGAAATCAGTCAGTGCGCCAAATATAAAACTAAGGTGTGAATGATTACCGAAAGTGCTGATGTGGCTCTCATCTGTTTTATTATCTGAGAAATGCAGCTGACCTGATTTTGACAAAAACAAGTGAATAGGAGGAGACATGAAATCGTTCTGCCGAGTTCTTGGACTTTTAGCCTACAAAGGCTTTGGCAGAGCCTGCTGTGTTCTGCACTTTCAGGTCACAAGGTTTATTAGCACCATGCAGCGACCGTCTCCTGCCCACTGTACCGAAAATTCTGAACAGTATGGACCCCAAAAATGTCTGCTTCATTTTGGCCTAGACATACTGCTCCATTTCCCAAATTATTGTAGGCAATGGTGGAAGTACACATCTCTTATACAAACAGAATACAGGTCTACTTCAAAGACTAGTTAAAGAACAGGTTAGCATTACCGACATTGCTAGCTAGTCATGTGGTTTGCACAGTTTGAGATATGAGATGGAGTCATAGGGGTGGACTGTATGCCAAAAAAATGAATATGATTGAAGATATTAAACAGGTAACTGAAGTCATGTGCTTCCTTCTGAAAGTTATAAAGCTTTTTTAATATCAGATAAAGCACAGATGATGGCATGCTAGTTGTTAGCTTTATCATGACAGCAAAATTGGCCTTTTGTGTCTGAAAGTTTTGAAAAGCACTTATAAACTCATCCCTGTGAATAATGAGTATGCTCTGAATTCAAAACGTATAAGTGTCGAATAAATTTGGATCAGCACAAATTATTTAAAATGAACTAGTTCTTTTTTCGTTTTTATGCCTTTACATCCATCTATCATTCTTTCAGAGCAATGCTAAGGCTGATCAATAGGAGACTTAGGTGGAAAAAATGAATCAGCTCTAAACAAAGACACCATTCAAGAGATAATTAGTGAATCATGAGGAGTGCATTTTATCAAAATAGCAGGATCGTCACAAGAATGAGATCATGGTTCAGATTTAGTGTAAAATTCCGATGGCTGTTTGAATGCCAAGGGTGAGGCTTGACAATGCCACAACAATACTAAACTCAACAACAAACAGAATGCTATTTCACCACCAAATAATACTTGTCTTTACAATAGTACAATGCGGGGTCTTATATAAATAGTAAAGAGCTGGATATCAGAATTATTATAACTTTTTTCAATATTGATAATTCAAATAAGTAGCTAGTTTCAATACTAGTTTTAGGACAGGTTTTTTTTTGACAATCTTAAGAGTAAAACATAAAAAACATTGAGAGTTTTCAGTAAAATGGGTTCATACCTTTCTACATTAATAACTGCACACTCTGTCAAACTACATGACTGATGTGTTTTCCTTTTTATGAAATGAAGCGATAATTACTGATTCATTAAAGTACACCATTATTTGCTCACACCTCAAAATGATCCACACAGGCCTGAAGAGAAGACAGATTGATTGGACAGCTGCCAAAATTCACACCTTTACAGAAAGTCAACAGAAGGTTCTTGAATATTGGGTACAATTCTAGTAACTAAGAGGAAGTTTTATTATGATTAACAGACCAAAAATGACAAAGGAAAGATTTTGTCATTATTAGCAATGATGCAATCAATACTAAAAATCGTTTCCATCAGAATTTCCATAATGATGAAAGTGACCAGTTCTGTCAGCTAATATTATACATTGAATTTAAACCGTGTTCTTAAAATCAAATCAAAAAGACTTTATGTGTCCCCAAGGGGAAATTCAGTCTATAGGTCTCTTCAAATCTTCATCTGTCATAAACGTCCTTATTGTACAGTCTTATGGCAGTCAGGAGCTTGGCATCATCAATTTTCAGTTAAACAAATGTTAAAACAATGGGGATATTAAAATGTAGGGGTTATTTTTCAAATCAATTATTGTAACAATTCTTTTGATTCATCTTCTTTTTTGTCTTTATTTATACAGGGGAACCCACGCGTGCTCTGTTCAAAATACAATGCACACAAAAAACAAACAAAACAAGTAAGTGTGCAAGTCCATAGAAAACATCAAAGAAATGTGCAGGTGGGTGTGTAAAACTAGGTTAGCAGTTTATTAAATAGCGATTGTGGCACCAAGGTATCCAGTTTTGCTTGATCTTGAAATGTATTCCATTCATTGTTTAGTTGTTAAAGCACAAAAGGCTTGTGTTTATGAGATTTTGAAGAACTGAAGCCACTTGAGGACATCCTGGTAGTTTGCAGATGAGAGTTAAAATAAAAAAAATGAAAAACTGAATGTACACATTTCCTGTGTCATTTGTATGTCCTAATGTGTCATAGGGATGGGACGATATACGATAATACCGTTAATCGCAATAAAAAATTTCATGATCATCATCGCGCACGATTATAATCGTCTTTACGGCACCAGACTGCCTCATGTTTCTATGTATTTATTTATTTATTTGAAAAGGGACAATGCACATTAATAAACACCAGTATAAAAATACATGTGTAAATGTGCCAAAGTTACCTGCACAGCTATTTTACATTCGCAGTCCGTTCTGGTTTCAATACAACATTTAGATGCTAGGTTTGGTGTTTGCTCACAAGGGGGCTTCTGTCACAGCTATGACACTTGTCTGTGCCTGTTCTAGTGGCAGAGTCTGCCGAAAAAAAGTTGCGGGTCCGAGGGCAAAACACGAGCATCTTGGACGCGCATTTACGAGACAAACATCCTGCAGTGTTTGACAAACTTGAGCTGAAAATATTCATTGTAAGTGACAAACTATTGAATGTAGATTGTGTTGTGTGTAGTTAGCTAAACAGCATTTTATATATTTATATATTTTATATATTTACATACAATCATGTCAATAGCAGGGGGAAAGGAGCTTATTTTTGATGGATTGGATGTTGTTCTCGATCATTAAGTGTGGTTTGTTCTGAGTCCACAGTTATCTTCACTCTGAGACGAACCGCTCCGGGTCAGAGACGCCTCTAGTTGAACTTGTACAAACATCCACAGTGTCCTCGTACTTCCTTTGTTTTGTCTGTTTCATCATGTTTAGAAGCAAAACAGCTCCTACAATGTGCGCATTACGCACGCTTCGTTTACTCGGTAAGGTACGTGTGTTTACGGAAAATCTCGGCATGTCACACACGTGCTCCGCTGCTCATTGGCTGTAAGGAGTGTTACGGCCCCGTGCCTCCAGCTCCTCCTACTGTGTGTGTTCTTTTTCTTTTTCTCTCTCTCTCTCTCTCTCTCTGCCTCTCCAGATGTGTCCCACAGCTGTCACATAATGGCCAGCACAGCTCCATACGGATTGGAGGACACGTTAACAGGCTGGCCAACCAGCTCCCTCCACCTGTGGCACACACCCTTCAAAAGGACCCGCCTCCTGCAACTGGGGGGGGTGGCAGACTGTGAATGGAAAGCATGCAAACTTGGAAACCTTTGAATTTGGAAACTTTTGGATTTTGGAACTTTTACACTTTGAAACTTTCGGAACGTTGGAACTTTTGAACTCTGGACTTTTTGGACTTTGGAACTGAGGATTCCAGTCAAATTGGACTAAAAATAGTAGTGACTCGAATTTTGATCTTTTGTGTTTGATTGTTTTCTACTCAGTCGTACTCTAAGAGCCTCCTCCTTTCGTTTATTCTTTTTTTTTTTTTCTCTTTTCCTTTCCCTTCTAGTTATCTGAAGTGTTTTTCGTTGGGTTAAAACATCTGCACTTGCCCTAAAATTAAAGAAATAACATCAAAGCTACTAAACATTGTTACTTCCTTTTCTTCCCAGAGAACGGCTCGTAACAATTGGGGGCTCGTCCGGGATCCTACAACTCATCCCTGGAATAGTTTAGTAGCAATTTAACTTGTAGGTAAGTGCAGGGTTTTAAATTTAAATTTAATTGAAAAAAAAAAAAAAAAAAAAAAAAAAAAAAAATGGACTCATTGTTCTCCAGGAATTTTTGGAGCAACCCTCTCTGGACAAAATTGTTGCTTGTAAAAAGAAAGATTTAAGTGTAATTGCTGAACATTTTAAAATTCCCTACCCCAGAGTAGCGAGGAAGGATGAGCTCAAGCTGCTCGTGAGGGATGGGTTGGTGGAGAGGGGCGTGCTGTGCTCTTCAGAGGCTGGTGGGCCTTCTAAGGTGCCTTCTCAAACCCCGGAGCTCACGAGTGTTCAGTCGCAGGTGGAGAGACCACCGCGAACTCCCACTAGACCTGAAGGTGCGATTGCTGGGGTTGGTAAGCGGTCAGACCAACCATTCACACTTCCCCGGTTCGATCCCCTCTCGTCTCCTTCCTCCCCTGGCTCCAAGGATGCCGCTCGGCGTAAGGTGCGCCTGGCACGCATCCAGATGGAAGCCGAGGAAAAGGAAAGAACTCGTAGAGCTGAACTTGAGTTGACGATACGAAAACTCGAGATTGAGGCTGACACCGCCGTGAGGATGAGACGCCTTGAGCTGGAGGCTGAAGGCCGCCTCCCGCTCAGTCCCACCAGCCCTGGTCGCAGTGCCTGCCCTCTCCTCCACCGCTCAGACCGGCGCAGCGCTTGACGTGAGTAAATATATTCCGCTTGTCCCCATATTCAGAAAGTGAAGTTGATTCGTATTTTGCAGCTTTCGAACGAATCGCGACAGCTTTAAATTGGCCTCGTGATGTTTGGCCCCTTCTCTTGCAAAGCAAAATGTATGGCAAGGCTCAAGAGATCATTGCCGCTCTTCCTCTCTATGAAAGCCTAAACTATGATTCTGTCAAAAGTGCCGTTCTACGCGCCTATGAGCTGGTACCAGAAGCGTACCGACAAAAATTTAGGAGCCGTCGAAAAGCCCCAAGCCGTACATTTGTAGAGTTCGCTCGGGAGAAAAGGAACTTGTTTGATAAGTGGTGCTCCTCGGCAAAAGCCCAGGATTTTGAGACCGTTCGAGAGCTAATTTTGCTAGAGGACTTTAAGAGAAATGTGCCTGATCGAGTGGTGGTTTATTTGAATGAAAACAAAGTGAGAACACTAACTGATGCTGCTGTGTTGGCCGATGAGTACGTGTTAACCCACAAGTCCACTTTTACCAGCAGTCCTGTTGAGAAACCTCGTGTGTATAATCCCGCTGTCCATAGGCCGGTTTCCCCTGTTAACGCTGCCAGACCTCAAACTGAGGAACGAGAATGTTATTATTGCCACACACCTGGACATCTCATTGCAAACTGTCCTGCCCTAAAAAGAAAAGCGGACTCGTCCGCACCCCAAACAAAGGCGTTGGGTTAATCAAATCAGATGCACGTAGCTCAGTCCCCAATGCCACCCAAAAGACCGACTCGTGTTTTGAGCCGTTCATTTTTCAGGGTTTAGTTTCTTTGCCTGGCGAAGCATCTGATCAGCGCCCCATCCGCATCCTCAGAGACACCGGTGGCTCCCAAACAGTTATTTTATCCAGTGTTCTTCCATTTTCTTCAGCATCATCTTGCGGTTACCAAACTATGTTACGGGGAATAGAAATGGGATTTAGTTCTAGGCCTGTTCATTTTGTTTACATAAAATCTAGACTCGTTACCGGCATTTTCCCTGTGGCTGTCTGTCCCTCATTGCCCATCGGTGGGGTAGAAATGCTGCTGGGAATGACGTTGCTGGGGTAAAGTAACTCCTTCTCTCGAGGTGGTGGTAGATTTCCCGCCATGTAGCGCAACACTATGGGCGCATCAGAGTTGTATCCAGTCCGTGTGCACAAAAACCCTGAAATAAACTTGTCCGACCCCTTTCTTATTACTGTGCCATCTGAAGCTTCTGATTCAAGTCGGGAGGAAAAGCCCAAAGTTATATTCATTAGAAAGGGACCGTTTGCCTGTCTGTTAATGTTAAAAATTATGTTCGTCAGCATGTATGTAAAATTAACGAAATTCCCCAGGTTGAATTTTATGGGGGGGAGTGTTACGGCCCCGTGCCTCCAGCTCCTCCTACTGTGTGTGTTCTTTTTCTTTTTCTCTCTCTCTCTCTCTCTCTCTGCCTCTCCAGATGTGTCCCACAGCTGTCACATAATGGCCAGCACAGCTCCATACGGATTGGAGGACACGTTAACAGGCTGGCCAACCAGCTCCCTCCACCTGTGGCACACACCCTTCAAAAGGACCCGCCTCCTGCAACTGGGGGGGGTGGCAGACTGTGAATGGAAAGCATGCAAACTTGGAAACCTTTGAATTTGGAAACTTTTGGATTTTGGAACTTTTACACTTTGAAACTTTCGGAACGTTGGAACTTTTGAACTCTGGACTTTTTGGACTTTGGAACTGAGGATTCCAGTCAAATTGGACTAAAAATAGTGACTCGAATTTTGATCTTTTGTGTTTGATTGTTTTCTACTCAGTCGTACTCTAAGAGCCTCCTTTCGTTTATTCTTTTTTTTTTTCTCTTTTCCTTTCCCTTCTAGTTATCTGAAGTGTTTTTCGTTGGGTTAAAACATCTGCACTTGCCCTAAAATTAAAGAAATAACATCAAAGCTACTAAACATTGTTACTTCCTTTTCTTCCCAGAGAACGGCTCGTAACAGGAGAAAACGTCACTAAACGTGTGTGATGTGATTGGTTAATTCTACACGGGGGAGAGTGGGGCGTAAACTTTCAGTCACATGTAGCACTGATTCGCTGTTTGCGACACACAACCTCCACCTTATTGGTGTCAATCAGAAGATAACACGTGTGTTTATCTCTGAGAAACAAAGGACCGTTCCATGTACTGTACGAAGTGCAGGTCGAAGTACCCGCCCGACTTAAGGGCACTTTGGTGAATTTTTGGTGAATTGAGACACGGCCAAAGTTGGCGATGTCTTAAGTTTATTATGCCTGAAATCCACCAAAGAAATGCAAAAAAATGACGGAGCAGATTTCGCGTGTGAAATACTTTCCTGCAGCAGATTGGACATGGAGGATCTAAGTTATTTTGTGGACACAATTTCTTCAGTGGGTTATATTCTCTGGACCTGTACGGAACGAATGAGACTAACTTTGTGGAATATGTTGATGTTTGACAGAACCAGAGCCTCAAAGGTAAGTAACTTTCCTGGCTTTCCTGTCAGCACTGTGGTGATTCCAGGTGAAAATTGTTTGCATATACGAAAAGACGAGCGCTGTAGCTTTCATTTGATGTGTAGATTGTTTGCGTGGGTGACGCAGAAGTACATGTACATTCCTGTAGAGTTGTAAAGGAGGCCTGGCGATTATTTTGGTCACGATAATCGTGAGTCAAAATTTTAAGATTGTCCCATCCCTAATGTGTCATAAAACCTCTTTTGTCATAACATTTTTAGTGGCTATATGTTAATCAGTTAACGATTATTGGATCACTAAAAGAGTTGACAATTGTTTTAATAATCGATAAGTTACGATTAATCAATTCACTTGCTGCAGCCCTAATAAGACCCTAGATACTAAACTTAACATTCATTCAAAAGTGTTATACAGTGATCTTCACCAGTCTTGACCAGTACTGACGCAGCAGCTAATCGGGTTGTTCCATGTCTCTTTTGGTTACTTTTTTACATTGTTTTGGCTAATGCATCCCTATACACACTTATAACAAAAATGGCAGATTTCCATAGTAACTGCTTTTTGACTTTCCATCCTTAGCTCTACACTTCTCTTCAATGGAGCCACAGACCCCATAAATCTCACAATGAAAAACAATTAACCAAAACTGATAAACTGTTTTTTCACAGGCCTTATCATCGCTGCTAATGTTTTAGTTTCAGTTTTATGCAGCTAAAACCTGGAACAGTCTTCCTGAAGGTGTGAGACAGGCCTCTACTTTGACAATGTTTAAATCTAGGCATAAAACAGTTCTGTTTAACTGTACACATGAGTGAAAGGGTTTTTATCCTGCACTCTAGCCTTTTAATGTTAATTTTATGATGATTATTTATGTTTTGATTTGTTGTATTGTGATTTTAATGTCTTTCTTATTCTGTAAAGCACTTTGCATAGCACAATTCATACACAAAGTAATTCAAACAAACTTGCCTTGTCTTGCATCACCGTTTTAATATTCAAGTCAATTATTTTTGTCATATTTCTCATCACTACCAGAAAACTTAATCAAAATCTTTTTTCTTTTTTTTCATAGAGTAATAGAGTAATATAATGACTTATGTAGTTGACCGTATAAAGAAAAATATGTAAATACTATTAGGCAACTTCAGCCTAAACACTTTCGGTCTGTAAAATAACACTATGGCCAAAAAACAATGAAATAAACTAATACCAAAAATAACCAACCCACGAGCCCACGCAGTCACTAACATAACGTCATGATACACAATGTAAAGATATTCAGACGGTGAGTCACTGTTACTAAGGGACAAAATCACTTTAAAGTTGCTTCTACTTCACTGCACCTGTTGCTATGCAGCATTGTCCTTATTTCCTCTAATATTACAAATATTCTCTTTCCCTCAAACTTATTTTTATGCTAATATATTTTACTTTTTGAATCAATTTCCGATCGGCAGTTGTCCCCTCCTCTCCACTGTACTCTAGACATGTAGGTCATCACATGCTGACCCACTTTCAGCTTCCTGGGTTTATGTAAGCGTACAGAGAGAGCCTTACATAATCAGCTGTCCTCCAATCATAACAAGAAGCAAGAGAAGCAGAGGCTAGCACGCACACAGGCGGATTTTGATCCAGACCAGACACGAAGCAGACAAAAGGAAGGTTGCTGTCTAGTGGCATGGAACAAAAATAATGGTGTATACTGTGATATAAGTGAAGGGTCAGAGGGCTTCCAAAAGTCACGAACAAGCAAAAAAAACAACAAAACACAGTGAAGCATTTCCTGTATTACCACTCAATGACGTCACAAGGAGGTCTTTTCAAACTCCATACACCTTCACTAGAATCATTTTGATCATTTCAGCCCTGGATTTGCCTACAGCTATTGTTTTTAGCCTCATTGAAATCCTCAGTGCACTAACAGATATTAGAGAACTTTCAATTGCAATCTCAGCAGTAAAAAATAATACAGTTCAGCTGAGATTAAATGACATCACAAGGTGAAACGGAACATTTGGAGCTTTGGAGATGTACAGACTAATAATGCTGGATTACTCTAACATGTGAATGAAACGGGTATGTTTTTGAGGAGATAACAGCATTATAACTTGGCTAAAAGCTTGCATCACAGTTAATGAGCCAGTTTTGTGTAATATAGGACCTTTAAACACATCCAGAAGAACTGACAAAAAGACTGAAATATGAGCTGACAAACTAATACAAGAATCACATTTCAGAACATATACACTTATCTAAAGCAGTTTTTATGCAGAATAATACAGGATATTTTGTTGTTTGTGAGGAAAATTATAGTACTTCAGTACAGTACAGTGATTTGCTAATTGTGTTCACTCAGATTAAGATTAACCACAATCGAATCGAAATCGCAATCTTAATCTTGCAGCGCTACTTGCCATGAATGAAAAAAACTCAGACATTCAAAGTAATTACATGTTTTAAACCTGCTATCTCACACTACATTTCACCTGAATTTTGAAATGTTTGATGAACATTATTGGGAGTGGTGTAATAATGGTATTCTAATGAGCAGGAACACCTGTATAGTAACCTAGTAAATTTAAGATTCCTGTCGTGCACATGATTCGATGACCTACAAGCACAACCCCATCTCTGACCATTTTGTTTTCACAGATGGGCTTATCCTGGTACAGCACAGAAGGGGTTAGTAGCCAATAGCTGACCCGATGCTAATCTCTGACCTGAATACTAGAATTTAGACCAATCTTATTGACTACAGACTCATTACAAATGGGGTAAGATAAAAAGCTGGGGGCAATATTCACAAAACAAGGCAAACACTGACTTCTTTGTGTAATAGTAATGCTAATAACACATCATGTAACAAACTTACTAATGACCGCCTAAGATGGCCTAGATCTAGATCATAAAATTTTGTTGAATTTGACTGGTGACTCACAATGCAAAACAAAAAACTAATAGCTCATGACATAAAGCCTCAACAGTTGTTTTTTCAGTGCTATTCAGAGATCAGTAAGTCACAAATAGGTACTTGGATATTAGACCTGTGACAATAACAAATTTTGAAATGTGATATATTGCTGAAGTAAATAGAGACGATAAATGATAATATTGAAATTAATGTATGCCACTGACACAATCACCCAAGAGCAGATTTAAACCACAAGAACGATTCTAAATCTATCATATTGTTAAAAATCATACAATAAATAAACAGCTGAATGAAACACTAGTACAAACACATAGTTTGCATCTGTAATGTAACACAGAAGTTATTCATTCAATCTTCTACAGCTTAAATCTTATCATATAGTCAAAAAATAACCAAATATTTAGCAATAGTATCCACTGGGTACTCATATTTAATACTGACCACCAAAAATTCCCATCCTCCTATCATATATCGAGTGATAAGTCAATATAGTAATTATTGTGACAGGCCAATTGGATATACACTTTCAAACTGTTAACTCTGAGCTGACCAGGTTTAGAAAAGAAATATCGGAAACAATGTACACAATTCTGAAATGTTGGACTGGGATGATTAGTCAGTTGCAAAAACAATCTGACAAAAAGAGCATTGTCACAATGTTGAGAAAAAATGCATTCAAATGAATTAACTGAATGCTAAAACCACAAGAGACCATTTATCGTGTCATAGACCAGCCCTTGGGGTAAAGAGATGAATGTGGAAACTCAACACAGACCCTATCTGTAAGTTCACATGCAGCTCAGCTGACCGCTTCCTCTTTTAAACGCTCACTTTAGTCTGCTGCTGTTTTGGATTTACATAGGACTAGACCTGTCAAATACACACAATATGTTCTAGGAATCGCATCAAATCATCTGGGAAGTGAGCTACCCACAGCACCATTGTCTCACCCAATCTGATGTTTTTCATAGTAAAATGAACAAGATAAATAACTCAAGAACATGTTGCACAAGCTTTGCTGTGATGGTCACTGATGGCTGTCAAACTCTGGCCTACAGTAAATGAATCTAATTTATATACATAAACTCCACATGTTCTCACCTCAGGTTCATATTTCATTTGGTCGATCAACTCCATGATTTTAATGAAGTGTTGGCAGCGAAGTGAATGGTCTACAGCATGTGTGGGTAAGCTTTTGTTCTGCCAGTGTCTCCACTCACTCAATGACAACTCCCGGGAAACGGCAGCACTTGTGCACTCCTGTTCCTTTGAAAAATACACACATAGATCAAGTCAGTTAAAGACACACTAGTCCAACTTTTAGACATTAGGCTCATAATCATACAAAACCAAAAACAAAATAAGGTAATGTGCCACTTCCTCGTGTCAATCATGTGTTTACAATTTACATTCACACAACACCATGTGTCATATGACACTGTCAACATGTCATCTGCATCACATAATATATGCAGCTCAATGAAGACATCCATTAAATATACTATACAAATATACTATAATACAATATGTAAAACATAAAAACCTGGTTGAGCAGATCTGTGGGAAAGGACAGAAAATATGATGGTTTCAGAACTGGATGAGCCTCATCTTCATCCAGCTTCATGGTGGAGGCCCATAGAGAATATTCTGTGCTGTTTAGAAACCCATCTGATACAGAGGTGGCCTGCTGGACTAAAAGAAAAGAAAATAACCAAGTTAACAAAACACTGATTGGCATGTTTATTTGTAAGAATTGAATAGTGCGGTCTACTTTGACTACATTTAAAACTAACATCACATGTAAAGTATTAATGTAAAGTATGCAATTGTCAGTACATCCTTGGCCTTGGACCAAAAGGAACTAACTCAAGCGGTGAGGATGAATGAGTGAAGTCCTTCCTTCAGCACCAGACCTCCGTCCTTTGGAACGTCTGCTGCTCTCGCGAGGGTCAAACTGCCCACACATGATGTGCATTTTGTGGAGAATGGGGTTCACTCCATCAGGCAGCATGCGAGGACTGTGTGGGTACATGCTGAAGCCGCTGTGGTTACTGGTGATAGACTTGTACACACTGCGCTTGTTACTTTGGCTCTGATTGTAGGTCTGTGAATTGCACATTTATCAGACATTGGCAATTTTGTTGAAAATGTAATTGAACCCTTGGGTCAGAGCTTACCCTCTCTTCACGACCCTCTGCTAGAATCACAACAATGCGCCCCTGCCGTTGGCGCCCAGTGCGTCCCATGCGCTGCACCAGGCGGATGGGATTCTTCTGAGCGTCAAAGCAAACAATAAGATCCACTTCTCCAATGTCCAGGCCTTCTTCTCCAACACAAGTGGATACTAGTGTGTTAAATCCCCCTTGTCGAAACCTCTGTACTACCTGGAACAGAGGTCATCACATTTATAGTTGATTGGTTAAAAATCATGAAAGCCATTTGTCAGCCTGTTGCAGGTCATTTATCACAAAAAGCTTGGTGCATAACTGCTGCGTCAAACCAGTAAAGAATGTTTACATGTGCAAGCACAGCATACTGACAGTGGGCACATCTACACTGCCAGGAAAAAATCAGATAACTACAAGCAAATAAATAAACTAAATTTTGGCATGTGCTTTGTGTGTTCAAAATAAATCTGTCCATCAAAAACATCTGACAACATGTGTCAGTTAATCAATAGATTTTAGAACTGCTGTATTTGTGAGACAAAGTACAAAGAATTCTAAAATGACTCAAAATAACATTCATTTTAAATTTTTGTGTTTGCCATGTTAGCAAAATTCCATTTCTGTGCTGTATTGAGAGCAGTCACTGCCAGCTCAGTCCTTGTCATCTTGGCCCACGTCAGCGGTATAATACTCTAATAGACTGCACTAGTCTGGAACTCCAGTTCTCTTCAGCTAAAAGTAGTACCCCAAGAGTTGAAGTTTGCCCTTTTTTCATGATTTTCCTGGAAAAAACATTACATAGGTGTGAACAGTCACAAAGAAATCAAATTACTGTTTAAATAACAGAAATCAGACAATGATCAGATTTTTGATGTGCATGTAAACACAGCCGTGGTGTCTCTCTGCAACTCTTAGTAATAGTACTGCTAGGGCTGGGCAATATGGGGAAGGTGTAGTGTATTTTTCTGCTTCATATTGAAAGTATTTGTTTATTACAGAGAGAGGATTGGCTGTAGACCTGTTGAAAAAATAAATAAATAAAAACTTCCACACTGATCATCAATAGGACTGGGCAATAATTGTAACAATTCAAAAAAGTTGCATCTCAAATCAATTAAAATGAATGGCTCAGCTCTAATTCATGCCATGCAAGCTCAGTTGCCTGAGAGGGTTCAGGGCAGTCAGATAACTGCAAAGCAAGTTAACTTACTTTGACATTTGAGATCGTCCATTGACGAAGATACATGACTTTAATCTCCAGAAGAGCAAGAGAAATGTGAGCTGCAAACTTCAAGGTTTTACCCCTGTGGATTAGTTTATCTTAGCGTGCACAGATGCTTCATAAACCTTCATGGCATAGATATAAGGGACTGTACTAGTCTGTACCTCAAGCTGTTCTTTCTGGGTGAATCCTTTGACTCCCTTCCCGGCTGAAGCTTGGCCCATAAAAGTCATCACTCGGATGAGAGGAGCGTGACGGTTCAACATGGCAGCAATCTCCTGCACACTTTCACGAAATGAGGAAAAGATCATCATCCGCGTGCTAACCGGTTCAGCCACACCTGTGAGAGAGGAGAGAAGGAAAAAAAAAAAAAGTGTTACAGGAGGAGCTGGCAGTATTCTATCAATCATCATCATTTTATAATGTATAAATGTGAAGGGGGTCAGTATAAACTGCACATATGGTTGAACTGACTGCAAAATACTGGTGATTGCGCAATATTTTGGACTGTGCAATGATGGGATCTGTGCAATGAGTGGAGTGTGCAATATTCTATTTTTTGGCCCTTTGGTGGCCCCAGCCTTTTGGGACAATGGATGGAAATTAACCTTAGGCTATAATCCGGTGTGTTTACATTAAAGTCGTATTATGTCTGTCCATTAACATGCACTGTCCCAACAAAATAAATGAATAAAATGTTCTTAAAACTGTGTCAGTCACCAGTTGTTGGCCACTGCCTGAAGTGTTGAAGCACCACTTCTTCCAGTTTCTCGAGTTTAGGGTGACTGTAGACAAATGGGTCACCTGGACCTACCAGGGAGATCATAAAGAGAAAGTCAACTAAAAACATTTGCAGTTTAGTATGGTCACTATAGCCAGGGGAATGCAATACCAGCAGGTGACTTCATGAACGTAACTTCCATCTCTTGGTAGAGGTCCATAAAAGTAGGAGTTCTCTGCAGTTCATTTCTGGCCCTGGACATTTCTGTGAAAAGAACAATGTTGGATGTAAGTATAATGTGGAGGTGGGTTACAGTGATTTTGCTTCACTTTTCAAGTAAAGTGATTATGAGGGGGAGTGCTGACCTCGGGAGCCGTCCATGATGCCCTGCACATAGAAGAACAGAGATCTGAGGCCCATCTGCATCAGCAGCTCATAGCCGTGGTACAGGCTAATGCACAGGGCAAAGTCTCCCTCTAGCATCCCCTGCTGTGGACCCTGGGAGGAGAGCAGAGGCATGAGGAGCACCAGGTGGGTAAACTAAAGCCAAAATAAGTTATTTTATGTATTCATCAATATAATCTTTTTAAAGATAGATAAAATTAAGCACAGTCAATGAAGAAAGATTCAGTGGACCCAGAAATAAAGTAACTTTCCTGACACTCTTTCCTTTTAGACTATAAGCAAAAGCAGCAGAAGTGCTTGGGACCACCAAGAAATAGATTTATACCATGTGTGAGGTTAAACATCCAAATAAACCTTTGAGGTTCCAGAAAATGCATTTCATTATGAGAATAAGTAAAAAGCAAACATACTAGTTTCTTGTCAAATAACATGTACAATGTGACTGTACCAATCTAGGTATTTGATCATGGTACACAGTAGAAAGTGGTAGGAAGGGCATCTGATATAAAAACAAAAAAAACAAAAAACTGGCAAACCATGATGTGTCTATTTACATTTGCTGTGGCAATTACAAAAAGGGAGCTATAAATGTATTCATCCCAAAGGTTTCATGCCTTGATGTTCAGAGGTGGGTTTTTGCGGAACTGATCTCTGGCAATAATGAGCTGGTACTTGCTGAGTGAGCGTAGATCTTTGTGTCCCATTACACGGTTCTGGACCAGGCGAGACATAAACTTCTCCAGCACCTGTAAAAAACAGCACAAATATCACAAGTAGGTCAGTGGTAATAGGTCAGTTCCTGGGAAATGGGTAACACAGTTTGACAAAGTGGTGGCTGAACAGCAGACCTACTTTAAGAGCACACATAATGACAGACTAATAGCAGGCCCATCTTCCTGGCCTGCTTTCAGAGTAATTGGGAATGAAATAGAAGTAGTTTGTCAAACCGACAATCTAAGCCCACTGCTTTTACCCCGAAGCTCACAGATGAAGGGATGGAGCTATTTGGTTTGCACTACATTATTGTGAAGCAGCTGCTCCACACAGAATAACAAGGGGAGGTCAACTACAGACGACGAGGAACAATGAAGAGCTGTACTGTTTTATACAGAGACAAGAGAACTAGGGCACCAAATATGACCCATTAATGAGAGAGCCAAGAGTTTAATAAACATAAATATTGTAAAGTTATAACACAGGGGAAAAAAAAATATATATGTATATGTCAGATAATGGGCTTAGTGAATACTACAGTGTCCATAAAGTCTCTTAACAATTTAAACATTTTACTACAAAGGAAAGTGATAAGATATATGCATTAGATTTGTTCTATTATACTCAATGGTTATAAAAGTTTTTCATCACACTAGGGTCTGCATGTTCGTGAATTCCTCAATCAGACATTTTCAGACCATTGGATTGGAGAGAACGGTCAATTCCAATTCACGTTCACCATATATCACACCTCTGGATTTCTTTCTATGGGGATATGTTAAAGATAGCGTGTGTCAAATAAAGATAGAGGACATTACTGAACTAAAGCAAAAGATATCAGATGCGACTGCAAGCATTGATGGGGATATGCTACAGCGCACATGGCAAGAAATCGAGTACTGCCTTGATGTGCTTCATGTGACTAATCGTGGCCATATAGAGGTGTATTAAATGAGGGAAAAAAAAAACTTTGGAAGCCACTGAGTGCAATAGAACAAGTCTGATTAAGATATCTTAAGTTACCTTTGTAACACGTTTTTAAATTGTAAAGAGACTTTATGGACACCCTGTATATTAAACTCCTGGGCTATGTAAAGAAAAACATCTTTATTAAATGCGAGTATTCTGCACTGACAAAACAAGGAGTTGAATAACATCTGTTAATTCCACTACCCTTTTTAAACAGTGCACCTGGTTGCAGTGCAACCGGGTGATATCACACAAATGACATGAGGAAGGCAGGCGGACCTTCTCGATATATATACATACTGCATTATGGGTTTGGAAACATAAACCTTTGTCAAAATATCTGCACAATATGGCAGCAACCAACAATTATTTTAGAAGTCAACTAGTCAGATTTTTTTTCCCAATTTGTTGACTCATCAAACTATCAAGACAAATGCAACTTGGGTTTTTTTTTTAAATATGTCAAATGAAGCCATACTGATAAATATTTATAAATTGTGTTTATTCTTCTTGAAAACACACACACTGCATTTTTTATACTAAAAACTATTTTGATTGCAAATGGCATGTGCTACAGTTTGTTCCGGATAATGACTAACGATTAGGGCTGGGTATCACCAAGAAGCTGCCGATACGATACGTACCTCGATACACAGTCCACGATACGATACGTATCTCGATACAGTGCCATTTCGATACGATACGATTCGATACAATATATTTCAAATCGATACGATACGATTCAGAAAAAAATAAAGGCCTTCAACCTTACTTAGATGGTCAACCCAATTTTCACACACAAAAAAACAAAAAAACATTAAATGGTGCATTTATCTTCCATTTATTGAAGATTAAAGAACACAATGAAGTGCTTTTTGATTAATGCATGTTTCTAACTAGAGGGAGGAAGGCGGTTGAAACATTTTTTCTGACATTTCCGTTTCTCGTTTCTTGCTTCTCTTCACCCGTAAGGAGTAACGTCTGGGGGGAATATCGATATCGATACTAGGAAACAAAGAATCGATGCCGTATCGATTTTAATAATATCGATACATATCGGTGTATCGATATTTTAGCACACCCCTACTAACGATTATTTCATAATAATGCTTAAGGATTATTATGATTAATTATTACAGCCTCACTGTACAAACCGGTAAGGTTCTGGATGGAGATCCATGCCATAATTTATAAAGAATAAAAAGTGGATGAATAGTATGTGTTAGCAGTTCTCTATATTTCTCAGTTGAGGGCATCACTGTAAGAGTCTTGCCCATGTTAAGCATGCTCTGTGTGCTCTGCATGTTAGCAGCACATGGATGAGTGTGTGCACAGCCAATCAAGTGTTCCCACCATTGGCTCTGCCCTCCCTGGGATTACCCATTCTCTGCTCTGACCATCGGCTCTTAATGGGTTTGACCAGGTCAATGTCTGTTAATCCAGCACTGCCTTGTTCTGCTCTTGAGCATGTTGGTTCTCAGAAGTTGTGCCTGCATGCACAACTTCTCTACCCCAACACCTACACATGTATTTGCTAAATAACAGAATAACAGAATACACACTCAGCTAGGGCTGTGCAATTCATCTCGTTTTAATTGAATTGGGATTTGATCGTTTCAGACCGACAATGATAAACTTGGGTCTTTGAAATCTATTTATAATCATACAATTTCTACTAAAAACATATTGTCTTGCAGACACTAGTTACCATCACCAACTCAGAGACATTTTGTTGTTGTGCCTATAATAACATTACTAATACCTAACTAATACCATTAATCTAACACATTGCTAGAGTTCATCTCAGTCTAGCCTACACATCATAGTTTTGACGTGCATGACAGTTGGGAGACGCTCAAGGCGCTTTCACACCTTTCACATCACAATAATATTTTAATTAGACATTTTTGAGGTTTGAACACTTACGCAATTGTACCATACCCTTACATATTTCACAATATTGTAACTGCTTATTATTTAGTAGTTTCAGACATCAAGCTACTTAAGACATTGTTGTGCAGTGTTAAGACTTAACTTGTTCTTCTGTCTTGAACTCTTAAATACCATTTAAATAGACACTAAATGAATGCATCTATGATAACTTCTGAGGGTAACTCCTCATAACTCATGATATATTGTGATTCATACAGAGGGACCACAACAACAGTGTCAAGTGCAGCTGCACAGAGCATGTGCACTCAAACTCTGGCTATGATTGGTCTACTGGCTGAGAGCAAGTGACTCAGTGAACAAACCAGTGCAATGGGAGCTATTAATAAAAAGTGCAAAGAGTGCAAGCTAAAGAACATTTACCACAATGTACATAACCATTTTGTGACAACAGATGCCTCAAGGTTGTTTGACGTGTTTTGTAAATGTGCAGTTTTACAATCTAAAGACATGGAGGCAGGGGGCATCATAGGTGCTGGGAAAGAACCCACAGGGGCCTATTAGATCCATCTCCCAGCTAAGCATCATTGTATGTGGGCTTGAACACGCCATGCCTACCCGCGCACTTCATATTATGGAGGATTATATAATGCGTCCACTGTGGTACGTGCCGGCTAAAGTCAGCAACATGGTGTCTGTGGCAGGAGGAGAGCGGAGAGGAAATTTAAACAAAACATCTTCAATTTGTTTTTCTGTAAACCAGTGGATAAAATGGCACAGGCATATTTACATATACCGTTCTGTTTATACTTGTGGGCTGAATCTTCAGTTTATCATAAACTGCATTTAAGTGTACACATAAATTATTCAATATAACCCACAACAAATGTGCTGTGAGGAAGTACTTCCATTACAAAAAATATACAAAATACATGAAAAAGAATACATTCTGTTGATAATGTGAGTCAATTTTTGCCATAAAAGAAGATCAGCCTAACTGATTTTTTTGCATTTTTATAAGACTTTGCTGATACAGAAATAAACATTATGTCATGACAAATGATCAGCTCACTCACAGGGAGTTTAAAAGGTTTAAGGCCAGTGAAAAGAGATGTATAAAACTTCTATACATTTTGGATATGCTCCATTTCCATTCCATCCAGCTGTGGCTATACATGGATCAATAACAATTTTATTATAGAACTGATATCAACAAAAAATATATATACGTTATTGGGAACCTCGTGTACAAGAAATTAAAGCAATGGACATTACAATACAAATTTCTAGTCATAGAAATATAGGCTGTACTAAACATTCCATAAGTAGGCCTAAGAACTATTTTCTTGTGTGTGTGATGGGCACATGGATGGTCAGTGGGCTTCATGTCAGTGGCTGAAGCGCATAGTGCAGGGTCGAAGGGGAGGGGGGTTGGGCATATTTATCCGCTCACAGAAGGAGAGGGCCCCGCAGCGTCACGTGGTCCGCCCTCGCCTGCTATAAACACTGCGTACACCTCCTGCTAAAGCAGACCAAACTTCATGTGGCACAGCTCTGGCGACGTACGCACATCCTTCGTTTTTAACCAAATTAGAGCTCTATTAAACGCGACGATTTAATTCCACTGCGTTCAGAATGAAAAGATATGCGTAAAAAGAGCAAATGCCACGGAAAAGCCGCAATAAGCCTGTTTTTTTCTTCAGAAAACATAGATCTTCCTATATGTCAGCGATCGAGATCGGGAGGAAAACAGCTTAGCTAGATACAATAAGAAGTCCATTTGGCGCATTGTCGTGCAGGTCGCTGTGCCGTGTGCGCTAAAACATTTGAGGTGAAGGTTGTAGCAGCTTTACAAAGGAAACATGGATCGAGGAGGCTGTCAGATGAATGGTGGCGGAGGGGAGAGCATTGGGCCCGACGGACACGGAATGATCACGCTGGAAGACCTGGAGTCGTTCTCCGAGGATCAGCTGTCAGACTCCGGCAATGGAAGTCTGGAAGAAGGCGAAACTATGGAGGAGGAAGCGGATCAGGACCGTCTGCTGCACTACTGGCAAGACGTCGCCCGGGGACACCAAGTTGACGTTCCTGAAGGTACACACTACCCAGATACCACACGTTCACAAGTCCACAAGTTCAGATTGTTTCTGCTCCTAAATATCCTAAAAAGTTGTGCGAAAGTATTCCTTCTGACTAAAGTCCCCGCAGGCATGTGGCTGTGTACAGTGACCTAGTTTTAACACAGAAAACCAGTTTGAGCCAGGAGCGCGCGTTAGGCCGCAGACCCTCCACAGCTGAGCTTCAGGGATCAAGCTTCATATGCACAGACAGAGACATAAAACTACTCAGGGCATACAGATCAGGATGTGTTCAGGGCGTTTTGATTGGTCCCTGATTTTCTGAGGCAAGGCAATTATTGTCTAGTTATTGATTATAACTATAATACACAAAGTTGCATTTTTAGCTAGAACGACTATATACTTGTACTTCTTTAATTAAATATCATATCATACATATGATATAAAACCTGAAAGTAAGGGCCCCCGAGATATGTGTTTTGTGAGTAAATTAATTAAAGCCACTGCACACAGCATGTGTTGCCTCCTCTGAGTTTACTGTTGCATAACACTAGTCTCAAGACAACAACCTGAGACAATCTGACGAAAACAAAGTGTGTTCTTAATGGGGCCACTGTGAGCACTGGCTCCATCTACAATCTCTATGAGGGTGCTCAGCAGGTTTCACTGCTCATTTGTAGTAAATTCATATTTTAACTGTAGGCATTAGTGAATTATTTGTTATTTGTGTATCTAATGTAAAGCTTCAAGTTGTATTTTCAGTTGGTGGCAACTTGTTGGATTAGTCTGTATTGTGGGTACGTGTGATCTATTTGGAGGCTGTCTGAAATGTAGCCGTCACACGAGGCTCCTTGCTTTTTAAAAATATGAATATGTGGCTCTGATTTGTCATGACATGGCTCTTAGGGGGCAAGTTATCAAAACCATATAATCCAGTCTCTTCATATTTTAGATGGTAGCTCATCATCTGCCAAGCTTTCTAAGAGAAACTCTTTTTTTTCATATAGTGGACTGTGCTCCACACGGGACAGCTTAGATTTTTCCCAATACTTTTTAAAACCATAATAACAGATTGGTATAAGCCCGGAAAACCAAGTAGAGCTAACCTATGCAACAGGGCTGGAGGTGCCGTTTTACACTGTTTGTAGGACGTTTACAGGACTGTTGGATTTGAGGAGATGGTGTTTCAAAACATTTTGTTATTTCCATTGGATGTGAAATGTCTAGCTAAAAGAAGTATTGACCAGATGCATGTTTCCAAACTCCAAATAACACTCCTGTGGTGTTGCAATATTAAAAATGTATATGCTACTTGGTTTGCACATTTCTTTTTTGTTGTTTGCTAATTTTTTATTTATTCTTTTATTTTTATTTTGGCACATTTAATATGTTTGCACTGATGTGGGAGAGGACAGCAATTTCATCTGTGTTATATACCTTGTATGTATATGCACATGTGACAATAAAGAGAAGTTGAATTGAATTGAATATGTTCCTTACATTTGTATTGAACTATTTTAGACACAGTAACACAGCCGACACGCTGTCTTTCTTCTGGCCACAGAACATTGTTGACTAATCAACAACTACAGTGAAACAAATGACTTGCTGGAGCTCTCTGTCTCAGTGAGGATTAGAAGGCGTACCTATGGATTGCACAAATTTGACACATTTTAAAGATATAATGTTTCATTGTACGGACTGGCTCTTAAAATGCTGTCACAGAAACAGACACTGTATGTACCTATTACAGTGCAGCAATTATTAAGTGTCCTTGTTTTGAATGAGGAGGGAATTTGGATACACACACACAGCAAAGAAGAATTCCTGATGTTTACCAATGAACAAGATTAGGGAATTTTTGTTTTCATTTTTCAAAAGTACAATAGATATCGTATGTGAAATCATGTCATCTAAAATTCAGAGCTATTAAATGCTATTGCCACCTACACAGGGCCTTGGACAGCTCAGTAAGTTGTAATAAGTATTACTCTGTCCAACATAGTGCCACTACACAGACCCCTCACTGTCAGCAGATTAATACGAGCAGATAGCATGTGCGTGAAATTACTTAAGATGTACAGACGCTCTTGAACTGTATGTGCTTTCTGGAATTAGACAGTTCATTGACAAACGTGAACATTGTTTTGTTTTGTGTTTGTCGACAGATATGGCCGAACCCATTCAGCAGCTTACTTCTAACAATGATGGTCGCAGTAGCAGAGAGCATGTGCCATTTACACTCCTCACCCGCAAAGAGAAGGTACGTACCCCCGTCTACTCTTCCACTGTTTATTTTCATTGATAAAGGAAAGTTACAAAAGCGCTTGACGGTATATATCACAAAGCCTAGAATTTCTAGAATGTGTAAAAATGTCAGTTTTTCTTTCCATAATAATTGTGCCACATAAATATATAGTAAAAACTGTTACTATAAGCACAAGTCACTCACTGCTCAGAGCAAAAGAGGAGAAACAGAAGTCCAACAGGCCAAATGTCAGGTGAAAATTCTTCATAAAGGGATTCATAAAAAATGCTGTGTGTATGTTATGTTTAAATGAACATCTCTAGGACTTGTAGGTATGTGGATCAAAGAGACACAATGTCACAACAAAAAAACTCTCTCATCCTCATGGGACCATATAAGAACAAGGGCTAATTGGTTTAACTTGAGTTAATTAGTTCATTACATCCTGATTGGGACTGTTGTTAAAATAGCAACACCATGGCACCCTATTCTTAGAACAGTGCGTAGTTTTAAATATACGCTCGGCCAGCACAACCTAAAAAGAGCATAACTTTCGAGGAGAAGGCCTACAGTTGTCCAGACCTAGGACGTGCTGTTTTTTCCATATGTGAGACCCAATTTTCCACACTTCAGTTCATACAGCCAAGTCTACTCATAATCTGCATTGCATGTTGAAACAGTTCTAAGAACGTGTCAGTAATGCACTAACAACACTTAACACTTAAATCAGTAGTCATAGTATTAAACAAAACTCACACAGTGACAGGACACAGTTTAACAAAGCCAAGATTATTTTTGTCCAGATCTTCCAACGATGGAACAGTCCATTTATCTGTGCTTTCTTTTTAGTGTGGGGAGCTGCTGTATGAGAAGCGGCATTATGAAAAGGGTCACTGGGCTTGTATTACAATGCGAGAGGACACTTATGAACAGAGCATCTGCTATGGATTTATGAGGATCATGAGATATATCTGTGAGCAGAACTCTTTGGGTAAGCCAATCATATTCATGATCTTATCTTTGAAAAGAAGTAGTAGCTTATGGAAGGCCGTTTTTTTTACAGGTCACTACCTGGGCATGTCCCTGCCCATTGTGACAGTGGTGCGCACAGATGAGAGCCGCTCAGTCTTCGCTCATGATGTTACTGTGGCCTACTACCTTCCTGCAGTGCACCAGGCCCAGCCTCCTCAACCCTCTGATAGTGAAATCACCATCGAGCTCTGGCCTGCTACTATTGTATATACACGGTCAGTAGACAATGACACGCAACCATATTATAAATCTTTTTGGCTTAGGTTAAATGTAAATTCAGAAAAAAAAAACCTTGTGAGTAAGTTATTAATTAAAGTCCCCAAATGCTAACTAGTATGGCTATGAATGAAATCTCTTTCTTGCACATATTTCCAGGCCGTTTACTGGTCCAACTAATGAAGTGACCATCATGAATCAGATGAACACCCTGGCAGAGCTGCTGGACTCTCCTAACGTGTGTGTTAACGATTCATTCATCATAGCCGGCTACACAAACCCAGCCCACAACCACCGGCAGAATGAGATCTGGTTTTTGGAGCGACGTTGAGGGCAACACTATATCTGACCTGCCAGAAGAATTAAGACTGCCTCTGTCATTGCTTTTCTTTAAGAGCCCACCACCATGATTGACAACAGCCTGGGCATTACATGGGGCATATGGGAATAGAACCCTTACTCAAACATCAGTGAGTTCTTGTCAACTTTTGAACAGACCCTTCACTCCAAGTCACTGCCATGCCCTGGTTGGCCTGAGAAGAAGTACAGGGCATTTCTGGATCTGTGGGTTGTAAGTGAGACCACAGCCTGATTGTACTGTACCGTTTGTCAGACACACACACCTGCCCTGAGACTTTGTAGTGTGCCATAACATAAGCACTTTGTGAGGCCAGGTCTGTCTGTTCTGTATGTTTTGTTTTAAGTTATCAGGATATTCATGTAATGCTAAACACTGCTATATAGGATGTGTAGTTAGTGCAATAGATGTCAGACAAAACCATGCACTTGACAGTGGTATAACCTCGAATCTCATTACTACCTGAAATAACTCTGGTTGAACCATAAATAAGCTCAATCTGCAGGACACTAGGAAGCCTCACACCACGTGTAGGGTTGAATGTACAGGGTAAAGATAGAGCTCTCTTACAAACCAAACCTGTTCATACTACTGCTGGATGACAATCATGACTTACTCATCATGTTTTCTCTCAAACAAGTTCAATGCATTCCATATGTCACAGACATATTACCTATGTACCTCTCTCTCTCTCCTCATCTCTGTTCCACCATTGTAAGTCTGTTTGCACTCACTACTGCACTGCAAATGCCACTGCTGCTGATGAAACTAGAAAAGACAAGCGCACAGAGAATATCTACTGTGATAAATGATGTTTATGTTTAAATAGACTATTATATTTTTTATTTTGTATCACAGAATCTAAGGAGGGAGTTGTATGTTCATAATATTTGTTTTGTAAATGAACCAATGCAACATTGCAGAGTTACACCAGCTATATTCACTGAATTATGTCCTTTTCTACAGAAAGTCATGGGTTGTTTGCTTTGGCACTACAAAATATGCAAACTGTATTAACTGGACATGAAGTAGCCATATCAACACTGTGAGGATCAGGGAGCAAGGGCAGTGGAAGTCTATAAAATGTCTGTTTTTTTTTAAACGGTGTATTGTATTGAAGGTTATTTTTGAAACTATGTTCTGTCAAAAAGTAATGTAGAATAGTGTGAGGCCTGTGTCCTTTGTTCAGTTAAAAGCAGTTTTACAGAGAGCTACTCACATCCAAAGAGTTTGTCAGTATTCAGTGACTTGTGCAGAGTTTAAAGTAAACAAAAAGCCATGAAGCATTTGAATATTTAAGTTCCCTTTAACAGGATGAAACAAACCAACTATGTTTTCCTTCTCCGCTTATTTTAGTGTTTTGCAAAAGTGTGCTGTACTGTGAATATGCAAGTGCAACAGCAGCGGCTACTGTGGTTATCTGGTTTCAATAAAATGTGTTTTTCTCCTATCCTGTGCAATGTTGGCTGGTTTTGCAATAAAACAAAAATGGATTAGAACTTCAGCAATTCTGACATGTCCCAAGACTGAAGTCTGTGTAATCTCTCAGTCATCCAGGTCTGATCCATAGCAAAAATGAACAGACAGATTTAAACTTAGTCTTTTCCAAAGACTGAATACAAAAACATGTGAAAAGTAAACAAATGCTTTTAATGTACTATATATAAAATATTACTCCCCTTTCTAACATAGCGTGAGGGTTGAGGTGAGGCTGATCATAGGGAAGATTAATGCCAGTCATAGAGGCATGGAGGCTCCAGGCTAAAGTACAATGAATCAGGTCAAATCAAGTCAAGCCAAAACACACAACACTACTCTGGACATGTACCAAATACAGTAGAACTGATATAGTCATTTAGGCTGCTGTATCACCAAGGTATTACAATATGAAAACTGGCATATGTACATATTCATATGTAAAGAGGATGCAATATATGTTAATTCAAGTTTCAAACAAGCTGTGGCTTTAAGATTATTAAACCAATCATGAAACGATACACGCTGAGAAACTGAAATGTGAAATACACATTTCCTTCTGAGAAAACAATTGCATCACCTTTCTGTGAATTGCAGATTATAATCTTGCACACAAAAAAATAAGCATACAGAGATGTACTAGTAAACAGCATCTTTGTAAGAGAAAGGCCAATTAAATAGTTCAAATTTTCCTCTTTGCTGTTGTGCATAGAATTCCTTATAATTCTAATAAATTCACTACATTAAGACACCATTAACTGACTACAGGACTACATCTGTGTGACTATAGTCAAGGCTGTAACATACCTGTAAGTATCTTGTTTGATAAGCAGAGAGGGTCTCTCCGAGTGGCACTACCATTTTCTCCACACTACGCTGATGGGAATGGGCCTGGATATCACGGCTCTCCTCTGAACGAAGCTCAATATGAGATATGAGCAAGTTGGAGATGACCGACTGCACAGACTGGCAAAAAGAGAAAACAAAATCTCAGTTCATTGTCTCTCAAAAGGCCTGCCATGATAAGTACTATATGTACAATAAGGAGTAGTTGGAACAATAATTTGTTGGGGGTCAATATTTACTGTGCGTACTTTTTTATTGTACTAGTGGGGAAATTATTTCTCTGTACTATGATGATATTTCAGCTAAAAATGTTGGATGAATAACTTCTATGACACATTTGTAGATACAAACTAACTACTACTAGATACAAACTAACTACTAAGTGTTTCATATTTGCCATTTATTTATTCCAGCTAATGTACTTTGCATATATAATATTTTTGGAAGGATAATATCCAGAGTTATTTTGTCAGTAGAACAAATTAACTTAAATGTTATTGTTTATTTATATTTACTTCAGCAATATATTGCACACACAAAATCTGTTATCATAACAGGCCCTCAATAGACCAAAGCTGTGATTTTTCATAGCAAATACAGATATTGCAAATATAAATTTGCGCTTTCTTTATATATTGCCACAATCCAGCTACCCATTAGAAAATCAGAAGTCACATGCAACCCTTTACCCATTGGTTACCAAGTGATGAAAAGCAGCCATAAGAATTACCAATTAATTAAAGTCCACAAATTGGTCTGCATAACAGGAAAAAGTAATGTGACTAAAAACAATAAAAATGCAACACAGCAATTTTATTCATAACAGCCAAGTATTATATCTGTTCCAAAATTCTGAAAATTATCCACAGACTTGCTGAAAGAGTGTCATGCCACATAAACAAACACAAGAGTCAAGAAATGATCGGCCGATGCACTGACCTTTGTGTCCCCGCCTGGAGTCGCACTCAGAGCCAAAATCCGGAAATGTTTAGTCTGACTGGCAAGCTGTCGAATTACCTGACAAACACAAGTAAGAAGTGAGTTGAAAGAATTAGTGTGATTACTATTGTATTTCTTATTTGTAAAGGTTCTAGTGGAGATCTCAAGTCTCAAGATCTCAAGTGGCACAGCACTGCCACCTAAAGATGTCTGTGTAATCCTTCAGTCGTCCAGGTGTGATCTACTCTACTGCCAAGTTTGTAGCTTTACTCAAATCACTCATCAGTAACATGAACATTATGCCAGTAAGGGTATGACAGAATGACTCAATAATAAAAACTCATCATCTGCCTGTGCCTCATCTTTCCTCATTTTGTACCGCTGTTTTTTACTTATTTATTTTATTTTATTATAACACTTCTATGTAGCACGTAAAATAATGAGAAACCAGAGCCAAGTTATCCATCTGTAAATGTTAGAAAATTATTTTGTGTTGCATACTAATCTTATTAACCATCTTGTTCAAAAGGTGAATTTGATTAACCTTGTGAGATATTGTGTGTTTGTGTAAGCAGAAGGAGCACACCTGACAGTAGGCATGGTTTCCCAGAGCTTTATGGGCCTCGTCTATCACAACACACTTGATTTGCTGAGCTGGACATGTGTCTCTGGACAGGTCGTTCACCATGACCTGAGGAGTGAGGAAGAACACACGTTTGGCTCTCCACACCTCCTGTCTCTGCTTTGCTGCTGTGCTTCCTGTGGAGTTATTACACTGTTACTGACATAAAAGAAAAAGTAAGTCATATGGTTAAGTCCCTCTGAGAATGCATTACCTGTCAGCTCTGCCATGTGTGCCTGTGGGATTCCCATGACTTTATAACATGCTTCAATCTGTTGTGCCACAAGAGGTTTGGTGGGAGCCATAAAAACAATCTTTCCTGATGGGTACCAACGATAAAAGTTGTACATGACAACAGAAGCAATGAAGGTCTTCCCTAACCCGGTCGGGAGGCAGACCAGTGTGTTCTTGAAGAGAGCAGCCTCTGAGATCTTCAACTGGTACTCCCTGAGGGGGTAGTTTGTGGGGTAG
Source organism: Periophthalmus modestus (assembly GCA_019594935.1). Classification (NCBI taxonomy): domain Eukaryota; kingdom Metazoa; phylum Chordata; class Actinopteri; order Gobiiformes; family Gobiidae; genus Periophthalmus; species Periophthalmus modestus. The sequence continues at coordinate 15,686,606 of JAIEZT010000068.1, forward strand.
ATCCATACTTTGGCTGAAGAGCTGTCAAACCCAGGGAAGTCAGGATAACTCTGTCCACAAGGGGAAGTGAGAGGCAATGCACTAGACTCAGATTCTATGGTGTTGTCATCTGTTTTAAAGCGTGTATCATTAAGTTGCAGCGTCTTCTCTGCTTCATGCACAGCCACAATCATCAGATCATCGTCGTCATCTTCCTGATAGCCAAAAGTATTTATAGCTTCGCCTGAACTTACTGGGCCTTCTGTGGTGTAAGAGGACCCGTGCCCTATTTCACTCCAAAGTGAATGTCTCGGAGCAGGTCTTGGAGCAGGTCTTGAAGTTGTGGGCCTGGTACGTGCTAGTGCTGCTGCTGCTTGGAGCCGTCTTGCGCCGTGCCGTGGCTTTTTTTTTACCGTCATTTTTTTGGCGGAACCACCTTGTTTTGAGACACGACAGTGCCCCAGGCTTGAAACAGAGTCCTCTGGTTTGCAGCACTACTCATCTTTAGACAATATTATGCAGAACTTAATACAAAAAAGTCCATGTGATGAATAGCACCATTTTAAACAAAATACACATGAATAGCATTTCCGCTGGCGTCTTTTCTAAATAAAAGTCAATATTTACTTAAACTGTTAAATAAGCGCGGTTCTAAGTTAGCATTTTATGAGCATGTAACAGGATGGATGCTCGGTGGTCTGTCTGCTCGACTTTAAAGACTCACTGCATTAAAATCACAACTATGCTCACGAATAGATCATTTGAGTTTTAGTTTTTCAGTTTGACCCGGAACAACATCAAAAGGTTGAGTTCATCTCCCGCTCTCGTGCTGCTGGCGCGGTCGTGTTTCCATGGCGATGGACGGGTGTAGACTGGAGACGATAATCACACATTTTCAGGTAATCTTCTTTGTTTATCAGTTCCTCCAAAATGAATTATGGCTTACCACGTGACATGAAAACATGTATGTCCAGAAATATCCGTGTGTGATTTGATTTTTGTCCCTCCTTCAGCCCGTTGTAAAGTTGTCATTGTGTCCAGTTCACTTTTACACTTTTATACTTCTCCCACAGGCGCGTGCACGAGGATACCTGCTGAGGAGCGAGGTGCGCCGTGCACGAGAGGATTATGAGGAAATTGTGAAGGAAATTGATGGAGATTTGCACTGTTTAAAATGGATCAAGAGAGCTCTGTATTTTCCCTACTTTACGGACACTGTAAGAATCACTCATCTGATTACATTTTTATTATGAGAAAGTTTGGTTTCCCTGTCCTGTAAAAATAACTCCCTTAAAGTAATTTTTTACCAAATTGAAATTGACGGATAATCTGGACTACATTACTAACAGATCTTGCAATTCATAAACATCCTCTTGTTTTGGAAAGTACCTATGAGTAAAAATCTAGCAATACTCAATATAATCAATAGAATCATTCAATAAGAGCTCACAATATGTCACTACTCCAGCATATGAATTGTGCCATATTTTAATAAATACTATATAAGAAAACTGCTTCATGATGGCCTAACTCTGCTATATTTGAGAATAAATTGTTATTAATTAATGCTAGGGCTGCAACTAATGGTTATTTTAGTATTGAATAATTTAGCGATTATTGTTTTGCTTAATTGATTAGTTTATAAAGCGGAAAGCCTGTGAATGAGAGACTGGGTGAATGTGTTTTGGAAGCTCTGTATAAAACCAGTTAATGATTACTAAATTACTAAATTAGTTGACAATTACTCCAATAATCAATTGCAATTAATCATTTAACTTGTCGCACCCCTAATAATTACTATAGCAATATAGATGAAACTTTATTTTTTGTTCTTCTGAGGCCTAAAGCATCATGTTGTAACCCATGTATTGAGATCCGCGTCACATCTTGAGAAAATTGTGTTGTTGCATTCCTAAAAGCACATTGGCCTAGTTTAACTTAATTAGATGCTATATCAAATTATGAAGCAATGTTGACGTTTTTCTGTGTGTGAGTTTTATGAGAAGTACAGCTGTGTAACATGTTTTTTTCTCTGTTTATTCACAGCCCAATGCCATTTCTCCAAACAGAAGTATTGGCAACAACTTTGAAAATATTATATCAGAGGCTAATCACCACTCTAAAAGTCCAGCAGAATATGGTTCAAACAGAGAAGATGGTGGTGGTCATTCAGAGAAGATGGAAGCAGAAAGAGACATTTCCCAAAGCATGGCCTCCTCTTCTGAACCCAGAGACAGCTTTCCCACCAGTGCTCAGAGTGCAAACATGCAGACCGGAGGAGAACATCCGGTTAGAGAGAAGGATGAAGAAGGGATGGAAAGTGCCAGTGTCTCTACCACTGTCTGGAGCAGTGTAGATACAGAGCAGGGCTGTAGTCGCTCTGTCAAAGCAGGTAAATGCAATATGTATCTCGGAAGGTTTAACTTGTGTGATATAAGTAGCAGTGGATTACAATTACTATAGCGCTGTATTGATATATTGGACAAACAAAAGTTGTAAAACCAAATTATCCACTGTCAGCATAACATTTTTGTCACATACAGACAAGGTTGTGATGTAGACGGTAGACAAAATAATATTTATATAAATATAAATATATACATGTTATATATGTATATATTACACACACAAATAGTAATACTTGATTAAAAGGCATAAGTTGAGATAAAAAGATAAAAAATAATGATTCATTACCACCCACATGACATAAGCATAAGTCCTTTGCTCAAAACGTCTTTCACCTGGGAAAAGCAAAGCTGAAATATGTGCACATCAAAATAGCCATATTTCATAAACAGAGCTCCTAGATAACTTTTCACTTTGGTTTCCATAGTTTGCTCTAGATTAAATCTAATGAAAGCAGATGGTTTGGAATGCTCAGTTGGTCTGGAAACAGTAGTCCAGGCAAGCACTGTATGGTCATGTTTAAGAACAATAAATGTGCACTGCAGTTTGAATTTTTGCAATTAGCAAATCAGAAAACAATAATTAGATGATATAAAGTGCTGTGCAAAGAACAAAATATCTTGACTCCACTAAGTAGCTATAAAATTATAAAGTGATCTACCTACAAAGCTGTAGGTAGGTGCCTGCATTACTTAAGCAGTTAACATTCTGGTTTTCTGTAAGTAGTGTTAATGCTGACGGACATACACACAGGCACAAAAATCACATTGCCTTTTTTTTCTAATTTAGCCCAAATTGCATGTAGGAAAAAAGAAACATGACAGAAATATTGGCCTCTATTATTCTCACTGGCATATTTACATAATTTGATTGGCACATTTTATTGCCCAAATCAGTGTTAAAATGTTTGCACTAATTCTTACTTTACAACTTTAATTACATTTTATTGGCTAAAGCAGCTATTCAGATGCCGAATGATTAATGTGATGCTTAATTCACCTTTACAAAGAGGAGTGACAAAGAAAGAAATAAGCATTTTATGGCATTCCTGGTGAAGTTACACAAATGATCTTTGGTGTTTAGTGTGAGTGGATTTAACAAGCTCTCATGTCGAGAAGTGGCCTTATCAATCAGACTGGATTTACTGTGTGCAGGTCTGCGCCAATACTGCTTGGCCCGGGATGTTCCACGGACCCCAGAAGCCCCTCTGTACCCATAGAAACACACTGTCCATGGGAGCTCCTGTGGCTGCAGCAGGCCATCGACAGCAGGAAGAAGGTGAGGAGGAGAAATAGTGCTTTCCTGCTCGTTGCTTATTTGTGTCAAAATGTGTTGTTTGGGTTTAGGATTAGCATCTTTGTAAGTACTAGATCCTTAAGCATAGAACAGAAGCTAGTACACATATCCTGTTCCCCACAAACTGAGTCAGGGGGAAAAAAAATTTCAGTATATTAGCTACCTATTGCTAGTATTGGTATTGCAATATTTGCTAATGGAATAATCAGTATCGCAGCAAACAAAATATATCACAATGACACTAAATAAAAATACATTTTTAATACTGAAATTATTGTTTCAAAAGCACATTAAATATATTGCATTAATTTCAGTATCACAATAAAATAATCAAATTTTCATTCTTTTTTTCCTCATCATTGATCAAACCCAATTTTCAATTTAAAAAAAAGCAAAATAAAATGGCTTTCTGTATGGATATCATGGACATTAAGAGGGCAGACTTTAATCATCGCCTTTTAATCAAAAAATAATAATAATTTGTTCCTCGAGTCTGAACTGTGCTCCAAATCACAAACCTTTACTGAGAGAGGGTTGTTTGTAGACTTCCCCAGTAAAATCTGACAATTGCCAGCCCTGTGTGTAATGCTGAGGAGCTAAATGGCCAAACACAAGTACAAGGGCATAGAAGAAGACAGCACCTTTTTTGACTAATGACTACTTTGCTTTTAATTGCTGCTTTCTGATTCTTTCCCAGTACCTGTCACTGAAGAATGAGCTGAGCCTCTCCTGACAGAAGCAGCCTGAAATGAGTTTTTTATTGGTATTCAAAAACACTATTTATGTTTTATATGAGAATAAAGACATATTTTTATAAGCATTCTCTCCTAGTTGATTTGTTGTACGTAATGTAGATCGCTAGTTTAGTTGGGCATTTACACGGACAGTGCACTTAATGAGCCTGTGGGTGACTTACTGAAGCTCAAATTTCACTATTGAAAGAAACGGCAGTTGAATAGTCATACAAAAACTACTTATTCATCAACTATGTATTCTACGTAGTATGCTGATATAAAAGTAAAGGTATTTTTTGCTGGTTGGTTATTTAAATAATAACCTACTTTATCTCATTTTTCCCCCGGATAACTATCTATACAACCAAATACCTTAAGACAAAACATGCAACAGGTTGAGTCTTTATCTTATAGATTCAGCTTAGCAACACACTGCCTCCCCTGCCTTTGTCGCCTCTCTGTGTCCGTGGTGGCTTTTATTGTGGTTACCACTGATGGGCTGGCCCACAAAGCCAGTCATTGCTGTCCATGCTGCCATGACAACCAGGAAATACTCTGAGCCGTCAGCCGAGTGTGTGCACAGGAGCAGAACGTGGTGGTGACTGGGAGTTCAGACGTATCAACACAACAGAGGGGACCTACTCTTACCTCCAGTTTACTTTATTACTACTCACATGTAAGTCTTGGATCCAATATATTCAGAATCTGTGTGCATGTGAATTTTGTGCGCCTATGTGTAAGGAGAACTCATGTAAAAAAAAAATGTGGTAATGTTTAAATGTCTAAATTCTGAATTTCATGATCCTCAGTAACTTTTCTATTGATTAGTAAAAATATAGATCAAAAAAAGGAAGTCAAAATTAGGAAAATACTGAATACTTATTTTTCTAGTCTTTCATTTATGTTTTTTTTTCCTTTTCTTCTTTTCATTGAAACATTTTTATATTTTCTGTGTTCTATATTTACTTTACCTGTAATTACCGTGATCAAACATATTGAAAAGTAGTATAACAAGTATCAATACTAAAACAGTCACATCAACCTGACAGAAATTTAAAATATTAGCATCATGACAACATTACCTGCACTTCATTTAATCAAATCATCACCATATTAACAGAGTTTTACTTAACAATGTTTTCTCCTCCTCTAAGCAGCTGTTTTGTGTGATGGCTGCCGGCACTGCCACCTCCATTCTTCTGCCTCCAGTGAAGAGCGTGGTGGTCTACAAGAATGGAGACCCCTTCTACTGTGGCCGGAGGTTTGTGGTGAACCAGAGGCAGGTGTCCACTATGGAGGCTTTCCTCACTGAAGTGACTCAAAGCATCGGGGCTCCTCTGGCTGTGAGGAACCTGTACACCCCCAGGCAGGGCCACCGTGTCACCGAGCTGCAGGAGCTCAGGACGGGAGCGCAGTATGTGGCAGCGGGCTTCGAAAGGTTCAAGAAGCTAGAGTGAGTACAAGGAAACCGAGGCTCAAATTGACCTAAATATATATATAATTACTATAAATTATATTGGTTTGCCCTAGCTTCATTATTTGCATATTATATTGAATGTATTACAGCTTCATAGAGATTCACTTTAAATGTTTGGGGCTTTTCATTTCAGTTATGTGAATGCTGGAATGAAGAAACAGCCAGTCACCCGTGAAGAAACCCAGGTAAGCATTTATTAATCCAAATATATCCCAGAGGAGTAACTGATGTCTAACAGACACCATTCAAATGTTACTGCTCGTTCAGATGTGAAACATTAAACAATATTTTCAAGCAAGACAAGACCTTTTTATCACAAAATATGTCATTCATCGTGCCAAATTTGTACTGGTTGTTTGATATGTGTGGGTGTAATTTTTCTATATTTTAGTGTCAGCAAAGAATTGATAATGACAAAGATAGACGATGCAAAGGTGGTCTCTTGCTAGTGGTGATAATCTTGTTTTGTCTCTTTCTCCAACAGTTTAGCTTAAGCCTTTTGTACAAAACATAAAGATTAAAGAGTAAATGTGTTCTGGGACACTGCCATTTGTAAAACCGTCTGCTACCACACATGGTGACTTTACATGCCTGTGTTGTGGTTACTGTGGAGCTATGCCGGCAGTGTCTCCCTACATTGATTTTACAATACAAATGTTATAGCAGGGAATACACTCGTATTAGCACCATAGACCTCGTCACTCAAAAATAAGATAAATAGTCAGTATAATTTAACAAGGTTAGTGTGGCTTGTATCAACTGATCTAGTCCTGTTGTGTGAAGACTTCACTGATGTGAGTTTGCATTGCAATGAGCTCTCAAATCAGACACGTAGGTTGAATGTGTCATCAGAAAAGTCTCAAAGTGACATTTGTTTCCATGGCGTCAGCACTCAAGCGAACACACAAGTGGAATGATTTGGCACTGATTATACCTTATGCATAACTGATTCATAATATACAAGTGTAGCACAGTCAAAGTGGGACACAGTCAAAGGTTTGTAATCCACCTTTTTAATTCCTTATGATATTGCTCAAAATTTATGGGGAAAACTTATTTTGTCTGGTGAATAGCATTTTTGCCAAAAAAAATAAATAAAATTAAGAGTTTACTTCTGGAGCACTCTACATCATTTCCATTTCTTAGAATTAAATGAGAGGATTAAATATTCTGAGACCTTTAAATCTCTGCCCTTTAAAACTAATTAACGTTCATTTGATTTTATTGCGTTTTTCAGATTAAAGTCATTCAAAGGCCAAATGTCTCAGCCAAATGGAGGAAGTTCATTCCAATACCCTGCATTATACAGTGAGTATATGCATAGAATTACATTAGGCATTAGCTGTTTATAGTTTTATCTAGCTACTATGAAAGTGCTGTTTTTGCCGTTAACTCTACTTCAAACCTGATTTAGTAAATATAAGTTTCAGCTGTGGTGGAAGGTAGGTAGTTTTTTAAAGTAGTATTAACATGTCTTTCATTGAAGGTGCACTGTGCAACCTGCTTGTCTCCATGGCAGAGTATGTTTTCTAAATAAATAATTAATTAGTTCATTAAGGTACACTGTGCAACCTGCTTGTCTCCATGGAGATGTTACAGTTGTGCCTGTAATTGTCCGTAATATGGCATTCATCTTATTTATATTTTGCAATTAATTACAACTCTTGCAGGAAATATGTTGAAAAAACATGCATTCTTACTGGAGAGGCATCAACGCTCACCAGATGTGATTTATAACTTGGCCTGGTGGTGTCTTCATGGAAATAGATACATTTAATGCCATACTGTGAGGCATTCCAGGCAATACAATAAGATGACAAGCAGGTGGCAGACCCTCCGCCTCAAAAGTTACAGTGTACCTTTAATTGGTTATAACTGCGTAACATCATCATCACCATCATCATATTCTTTTAGTGTCTTCCGCAATGGAGATCTCCTGTGTCCACCATTCCGCTTCATCATTCCTCGTAACATGCAGCAGGACTTGGAGCAGATTCTGAGTTTAGTCACAGACAAAGTTAGTTTACGGACTGGCGCTGTACGCAGGTAAGTGGGAAAGAAGTCAAAATTTGGAAAATTGGACAGGGACTAATATATTACTTGTCCCCATTGTGCTTCCTCAGGTTGTGCTCTCTTGAAGGAGTCCCCTTGTCCTCAGCCTCTGAACTGGAGACAGGCCACTCATACGTCGCTGTGGGAACGGAGAGGTTCAAGAAACTTCCATATGAGGAGCTGCTGGTCTCAAAGGCTGCAGAGAGGTATTGTTATGCGAGCTCATATGTGTGTAGTGGTGGTGTTACAGCTGAAGGGCTAATGGCCGACAGGAGACGATTTATGATCACATCCAGTGCCCTCTGATCCCTCACCTCTTTTGTCCTCTTCTTTTTGGAGGCATTACCCCGGGAAGAGGAGGATGCTCCGGAGGAATGAGGTACTTTGTCAAATTTACTTTATTTTTAGTTGCCAGTTTTGTCAGCTTTTTAAATGAAATGTGGTTCTGGTGAAGCAAGCGTGGAAAGTAACAAATGACGAAAACTCGTGCAATTATATTGTAATTGAATACATTTTTTGAGTAGTTTCTTACATTATAAATCATAGGTGTTACTGAGTACAGCACAACTCAGCTTTAAACTGTTTAATAATCAGGTTTTATATAAAAGACTGATCAAAAATATTATGAAAATTGCATAAAGAAAGTTACTAGTATTTGAGTTGTAATTTTTATGTAAATTTTACCTTTGCAGCAGTTAACTACATTTTAGCCTATGTTTTAAATTTTCCATACTCTTTCCACCACTGAGATATATTTAAAATGCTGTGACTAAATGTAAGACTGCATTCAGGTCTCTTACTCGTATCTCATTATATTCTCATAATAACATGTAACTTCTTTGCTTTTAACTGTCAATACTGGAATTGTACTTCATTCCCGCAGAGGAGCGGCTTGAACAGATAAACGAGTGAGGTGCAATGACTAATGCTGCTTAAAGCCCAGCAGTTAATGATAGCGGTGTGCCAAAGAGTATGATGGAAACTGACAGACTGAGCTTCAGATACAATAAGACAACAGGTGTTTTTTGTATTGTCAGAACAGAAAGGAAGTAAATGGAACAGAAGACCAATACAGTGACTCTGCTCTGCTTAACTCACCAGAGGTAGGATGATTAACATGGGAATTGCTTTTTCAACACATCAGTTGCTCATCTCTGTGTGACTGTTCGTCTTCAGTCTGATGAACGAAGAGTGAAGTCAACTGGGGATGAAGCCACTCCCCCACAGGCCTCGCAGCAAAGATACAGAGGCGTGAACCCAGAACATCCATCAGCGTTCTTCTCCAGACCCGTTAAGGTGCGCAAGAGCAGAGGATATCCACTCACCAATGGAGCAGGTCAGGAACAAGGACATATCTAAAGTCTGATTCGTCTTAATAAGGTGCTGATTGAGACTGTCCTGCGTTGTAGCTCGGCACAGCGTGTTCAAACGACCAGGGCGGAGGAGGAGAGAGGAGGTGCGAGGAGCAGAGGAAGTAGCAGAAGATGAGAATACAGCCACTGAGCTTCCCATTGACCAGGTCAGTAAATTGTGATGAAATAAAGTTACTGTGCAATGAATCAATGCATAACCAGGTCCAATAAGGGGCAGCTGCATATATGAATAGAAATCAGAAAAGATATTTGAAGTCTGTTGTGTTGAGGTGCCTCATCCTCTGTATTTGACCCATTCTTCACTGCTGCCGGGCCACCCTGTTAACCTGTTGGCAGCAAGGATTGTAAAAATCATCTCCATAATTATAGATTTAAAGTAGATAATAGTTTTTGTGAACACCTTTACTAAAGCGTATCATTTCAGAGAGTGGCAGAAACGGTGGAGGACGAGGAAATAATTGCCACAGAGCCTTTAGACAGAAATCAGGTATCAATGAATTTAACATTTAATAAACTAATGATACACTTCTGAAAATTGTAATCAATATTTGTGCATAGGGAGTGTCATCTAGAGCGGATGATAACCAGGAGACTTTTGAAGATGCTGAGAGCAAAATGAACAAAATGAACGATTCAACAGAACATGAAGAAACACAGGTGCACATAAATCTACTTGTGCTTTAAAATATCAAGTCAACCATCAATATGTAACTTTCACTTCTCTTTAAAGGATCAGAAAGAGATCTTACCAATGTCAAGGCCTTCATCTCAAGAAAGAGTAACAAAATCCCCAAGAGTAGAGGTGTGTCCAACCCCATATAATACATATAATATAATGTTACAATTTTTATACCACTTTTTTTTCTTTTCAATAGACTCCAAAAACAAAAGAAGAAAAGCCCCACCCACAGGACGTTGTGACAAATGAGGTTGTTGTCTCATCGTAGGGTCAAGCGTAAGACAAGGGTAGGGAGCGTCTGTTTATTTGTGAGTTTAAATGAATGTAAATCACACTGGCTATGACATAAATTATTCAGAACATTGTAATCAACACTCCACCATCTAACATTGTGTTGTTTTCAGATAACACCCAAGACATCTGCTGTGCTAAGTGTATTAACATGACACAAGACTGTCATTTATTGCAAAGTATGAACCGTATGAACAGTATACAGTATATTATTTTACATTTACAATAATAAACATTTCAAACATTACAAAAATAAATAAAGCCTTGCTATATTCATGCATTCATCATTGGTCAAGTGTTGTGAATTTTAATCAAGTAGAAAGAACCATTTACATGTAAAGGTTAACAGCTTGACAACAGCCTTGCCATCACTGTCAACAGCAATTAGCTTGTTCCCTTAGAAACATGCTACACCAATTACAAGCTCCATGCTAAAATGTTTTTGTTTCATTTAAGTGACTTGTTCAGCTGTTGTCCCTGGGATGGAGCAAAGACAAGTTTTACAAGTTAACAGCCTCCATTTTCTTTGTGTCATAAATCTACTTAAAGTCCTAAGTGAACCTTAAATGAACCTCTTTGTGTCAAGAATACCAGATAGAGGCTCTGAAGCAGAGGAGACACTGTTTGAATTTCAATGGCATCTCAGATCATTCAGATCCTTTGCCGTGCTTAGGGCAAATAAATGCTTTATTAAGCCGTCTGCACATATCCAAATAGATAGATTCTCAGTAGCTGGTGCTAAACTTTGGTCTTGCTCTCTTCTGATGGGTCCATTGAACTCATGACACACAGAGTAATGCCAGTCATGGTTAGGAACATGCCTGCAACAGCATCTGAGGAGACAACACACAAAAAAAGTTAGAAAAGGGGATTTTGTGTCCAAAAGTCATGATTACCAGTGTTTTATATGCTGTCTCTTACATTTTCCTCCAAATTCTTCACCCAGTAACTTCCCAGTTATTAAAGTGCAAAGAAATGTCAAGGAGTTGGTTACAGGCACAGCAAGAGATAATTCTGAATGAGAAGAAGACACAAACATTAGATTTCCAAGAGCATGTGGCATTCTGCTTCTGTTTTGGGCCATCTACTTAAAAAGTATTTGATATTCAAAAGCATCACTTAATTGGCTAAACAAAATAAAGTACAGAAATCTATTGTAATAAGTATGTAATATGGTTGTCAAAAGTATTGAAAATCAGATACTAATCGATACTAACACTAGAATCAAAACCGGATACTCATTTAAGAAAATTTTTAAAAGGTCACATTCGCAGGACAGAAAATGAACCTTTCCTGAACAGCTTTAGAATGATCCTGAGCTGTATCAGAACAAGTGTAAGAGCACATAGACTAGTGTACTCCCATGGACCACTGGACTGCACAAGGCCCCATGGTAATATAAACAAAGTACTATCATTCAATGTTGAAAATAACATTATTTTCTCTAAATAGAGAGTGTTTTTATTATCATTGTGGTATCAGAATCAGTATCAAGTATATTCTTTATTAAAAATGAAAACTGAAATTTTAGTATTGTGACAACACTTGCAGCCTAATGATTTTATTGGATGTTAATTTTGTATGATGCATCAGAATTTTTTTATTTGCCTCGTTGGTAGAGCAATAGCCTTAAAAACAGTGGATCTCCCATAGAGTTACATACACATAGGCCCATGTCCTCCATCTGAAATTATGATGTTATAAAATTATAACATAACATAACATAAACACAAACTATTCTGAACGATACTCACCCGTTGTGGACAGTGTGTAATAGTATACCAAAGACCCACTCTGGTTCAGGAGAAATGGTACAATGTACTGTGAAAAGAGAGGGGTTATTTAAATTATGTAGACTCTTTTCAGCCCACACTTTAGACTAAGCACCTCTCTTCCTCTCAATGAAGAAGTAGTAATGTGTCACTTAAGCTTACACTGAGGTTGAGCAGGAGAAACTTGAGCTCGGCCAGGAGCTGGGCCACTCTACTGGACCGGGCCACGGTCTCTATGCCCCGGGTGCCTCTCTTCAGGAGAGGATTAGTGCAGCCCCACAGCACGGACACCAGCACCAGGGACAGCAGCTCCACTGACACACGGGGACAGGGGGAACGTTAGGGAGACTTATGTTCAAAACGTGTAACATGAAGTGCGTGTAAATAAAACGCCACAGAAAATTGGACAATGCCATTTTAAAGAGTTGCACAAGATCATAAGTGAAATAAAATTCGATTTGAGCAGCTAAAACTGTTTAATAGATCGGCCTCCACAAATACCCTGTCTTTTATTGTAGAAAATCTTGTAGTTTAGGTTTAGGCCTCTGCAAACATGTTCTTAAATGCAAGAGATTCTGGTATTAGTTTATCAGTTCATATTTCAGTCTTATCTCAAATGCTCCTGGAGTAGTTTACAATGTGCACTCTGAACAGAATGCTACTTTTTAAACATTATTTCTTTATTCATTTATTCTATATTTGTCACTGACCATGTGCAAAGTCACTAATCTTAAGAAAGAAAAGATGATTTGTACCAGATTTAACTACGGCTACTTTCCATCTGCAGTCCCTGGGCAGGTGAACACACATTAAAATACACATTTCATTACAATTACATTATAAAACTATCAGTGCATGATTAACATTAGTAGTAAAATACAATAAATGTCCCCAAGTCCAATACAGCATGTTTCCTACAGTCCAAACCATTTTTTTTAAATCAATTCTGTGCAGGTTTTTACAGTCAATACAGAACTTTACAAATTAACTAGACGGATGTGGACACATTTGATTATCTAAAGTGTACTTTTTCAAATTTCTAGTAAAATTATTCAAATCTACAGACAATTTGAGACTGTCTGGAGCTGATTCCTCTGTCTGATGGTTTGTAATGAAAAGGCTGCCCGAGGAAAGGCCCAGGATTTAGGCAAATCATTAAAATCGCAAGTCGCAATCGCAATACTTGTCAGAAAAATTGTGATTTTTTTTATTTTTTCCGAAATCTTGCAGTCCTACTATTGTATTTTATCCACAATTTTAAAGTTGGTCAGTGCTGTCAACTTCCTTAGCATTACATTAGCATGCTATCCTGGCGTCAAAGCTAAACTCGTATGGTAAACATGTAACTGCAATAATTTAGTCGACGCTGTGATATAAAATCGTGCGTGTGTCTAAAAGATGTGTAAAAGAATGAATCGCACTGACTCAAACTCACCCACAGACACCATGTTGTAAACAGTGGCATGTCCTCTCAAGTCGCGTTCACGAAAACACTGCTCTTGCACTACTGCTCGAGCTCAATAAAGGGTTGTTTAATACAAAAAATGGTTTCTCTTTGTATCTACAAATTTTATCTTAATAGCTGGAAATGCATTAAATTGATTACAAGACCATGTTTGTTTATTGTGTAAGAAAAAAATACAGGAAAAAACTGGGTACAGGTTCATCAAAGAAAAAAAAAACCGTCGACTCCTGTTGCTCTTGAAAGCAGCTCTTTGAAAATGTTCTTGTCGTAGCGCAGTGCGGCCGGCAGAGGGCGTCATCAGGCCAATGCAAGTCTACTTTGAATTCTGCTCTAACAACTAACCACTTCTATTTAAGACATATGAAAGAGACACAATTAAGAAATATTACTGTTTTATTAATAATATTATTTACTCTTTTAACATTAACACAATTAGGACAGTGGTAAAGTGCTAAATCCTTTGGTATCAACTAAAGGATTCACTGGAACAGTTTGTGAATATATAAATATTCATTATGCACTGCACAGTAAAAAATATTATCACAAACATTCTAAACCATCTAATCTACATAATTATATGTACAAGTTAATGTAAAATATTATATAATATTGTCAACAATATACATTGTATACACACATCCTTCATCATCCTTTTGAATACAGAAATGTACATTGTTTGTAAATATAGACCACAGATTGCCGGTTCATATTTGTGATAGCTCTACTTGTAAAACTGCAGACTGACAACATTGCTGTACACAAGCATGAGCAGTGTCCACTCACAATGTGTCTTTACTGTCTGTTCAAAAGTGACAAAGAGAACTCTGAAGGAAAGATGAATGCTCTTTCAAAAGATCATTCTGTATCCATAGTTTGTTTTTTTAAATTTTAGAATAACAAGATGTTTCAAAGCCTCCACTGAGCCACAACAGTTGGGTTCATTCATGTCCTTCTTATATGATTAATATTAACTGGCACTAGAGTTCAGTATTTTACTAGACAAAATAAGGCATCACTGAATGACTTCCATATGCAGATTTACTTCCTCTTCGTGTCAGTGCCTACCTGTCTGGGCATTCAAACTCTACCTTTAAGTGCTTGCATTAACCTGTCACCTGACTGTATATAGCATGAATGTGGTCCTGTAGTCCTGCTATAGGAGAACATTTACTTCATTGTACTTGACGTAGTCTCTGTTCAGTCAGTGTTGATGTCTGTGATGACATTATCCACATGGTTATGTATTGTCCATGGTGGCCAGTTCGTGAATATTCACCACAGTAGATGCTGCACTGGAATGCTCAGTATTCTCGTCCACGCTGCTGAGCTCTACACGAGGTAGCCTAAAGCTCCCTAAAGTATTTTCTGATAGGGGCTGGGAGCTCTCTTCCAGGCTGCCTAGCTCGACTCTGGGGAGTCTGAAACTGTTTTGAGAGGGGGGCCGGGAGCTCTCTTCCAGGCTGCCTAGTTCGACTCGGGGGAGTCTGAAACTGTTTTGAGAGGGGGGCCGGTAGCTGTCTTCCAGGCTGCCTAGCTCTGCTCTGGGAAGGACAAAGCCGTTTTCTGAGGGGGGGTTGGAGGCTGACATGTTGCCCGACACAGAGCTGACCCCCAGTGGGGTCATGGGCATATTGGTCTGGGCGGTGGTCTGGGACACCTTGGGACGAGGTTTGGATGAATTGCCGAGGACTCTGGAGACATGTGTCCGCCTGCACACAGAGGAGAAGAGTTACAATACAATTTTGTTTATATCAGCACAACTAAAGACATGTCAGCAGGATATAGCCGTTAGTGTCATCTTTGTTGTGTTTGGAAGTACTGAGCATGATCTAATATTTTGTCACTGAATGATAGAATGAAACATTTGTATTGTGTTGAAGGAAATGGAGGTAACATTGTCACTGTTGAAACTGCTGCCTTCAGTCAAAAGTGATGCATCCATTCCCACATTTCTTTTATTTCACAAGTCAGACAAGAATTTACACTTCAATTTTCTAAAACTGAAATCTAAAATCTAGAATATTTTTTTTTACAAAACTTACTATTGTACTAAGTACTGCAGGTAACTATAAATGTACTTACTATAGCTGTAGTTAATTTCTAACTTTTGAAATATAGTGCTGTATTTACTAGCCTCTGGGGGTTTTCTGTGGTGTCTGTTCTATTATATTGGTATACTTTAATACTCTGCTGTGTCTTTACCATTTCACAATAGTGAAAAGTGAAATGTGCCAGTTAGACATTACTGCTTCAGTTCTGTTAAGTTCAGTTCAGAACTAGAAGAAGCTGCTTGGATGATCTGCAAAACCAGAGTAACTACGTACCTTTACATGTTTTTTTATTGTTGTTTTTTCAGATAGACAGATAGAACACTAGTGCAGACTTCCCCATGTTAAATCAAAATCCTCATAAAGCATTTTAATTACACAGCGTGTTTCCCCATAACATGATAAAAGACTACAAGCCACTGCCGGTGCTAAAAACAGCACCCATCTTTCATGTAGGAATTGCCTCTCTATGAGGAATGTGGCCTTACCGGTTGTATGTTTTAAGTATGATCAGTAGAAGTGTGAGAATAATTATGATGCCGATGACAATGATTGCAATCATGGCTCCCGAACCTGAAAGACACAAAAAACATGTTTAAGCAGAATTGGAGACTGATTATTACGTTGAAAGATTTGCATTTTGACATTTTCTCCGACCACGTGTTGGATATAGCTTAGCAGCACAGACACTGCAAATACAGTACTGGTGATTTAAAGCCACTCCTGTGCAATTCATCTGGATTTGACAGCCTGACGCAACCCTTTATATTCATGACACTTGGCTTATCACACCTTTGTAGATTAGAGAAAGAAACTGTAATCCAGGGATGACCACATCATATACAAAGCGTCTGCATTCAACATATGTGAAATGCAGTGATGTGCGGTGAGGTTCACGGCTGGTGAGTCACTGATGTCATCACAATCAGATTTACAAACATATAACCCGGGTGTCTGTAAATCTGACCCCGGGCCAATTTCTCTCCCAGTGACTTGGGACCAGAATAAAAAAGAATTTCAAAATAAATGTTCGGAAGTCTGTATGAAATAGCTCTAATAAAATTAAATAAAAAGCAAGATTGTTTTGTATTGGTTGTTATCCTTATTCTGATTCCCAATTTTCAATGGATTGAAGTAATTAAATTTCTTACCATTTCGTACCACTCTGTTTGAAAAGAGCGAGTCTTTCATCCCGTCGTCTGGAGCAAACCCTTTAGCTCCTTTAGCGTTGGTTTTCCTTTACTTATAATGTCCTGCTTCGACCCAAAGTCCAATTTAGAAAACTACTTGAGCTTTAATATGTAATCCTCCATTTAAAAAGTAGGGCCAAACAAGAAGAAAAAAGTGACTTGCTAAAGTTGACTTGCTAACTCTAAATGGTAGTTTGCGGCCCCTATTCTGAATTACAAGAATCCCTGGGATCACGAGTGCCCCCTAACATGAGGCCAGGTAACTGCGTGCCTCACCCGGCGCCTTTTCACAGCCGCTTAAAGCAGCAGCGTCACTGCTGAGCTACAGCACAGTCAGTCCGCGGTGAGGCACGAACAGCCGGTGCCTCACCGTACATCTCTTCTCAGGATTTCAACGGTAAACATAAAAATTTCTAGCAAAAAAAAGAATAAAATTGCAAAGTTAAATAGAAAATAACTTTATAGTACAAATCATTGGATAAATATAACCATTTCATTTATTTTTTCTCTGTGATGACTGGTGAGGCAGTGCCTCACCTGCCTCACCTGACCGCACGTCACTGGTGAAATGTCTTAGGTGGATCATTTTATTTTAAAGGTGCCCTCACAAAGGTGCCTTTTCTTCACTCTGCTATTGATGGGCCTGTACCCAATTTTTCCTGTATTTGAAAATGTCTCTTGCCCCAGAACAGATATATTGTATAAGCAGTAATAATTAGATAGAGGCCTTTAATGCTTCGCATCTTAAAATTATGTGTCAGCACATGCCCTCTGCTGGCAAAGGAGGGAAGTGCAGATTGGCCCGGCAGCAGAAAACAAAGGTCAAAAACAGCACAGTTAATTTTAGCAGCAGGATGATGACAGATACATGATTTGTAGTGAGAAACATTGACGTGTTGAAATAGTTTCTGTTCAGAAACGGATCACCTTAGCAAAAAACAGGCTTAAACAGGAGTGAATGAAAAAACATGCACAGTGCAACTTTTCAGCTGAAGGGTGCGCCATTTTCTTGTCTCCAAGGAGATGCTATTGCTTGGCCTGTAATGTTCCACAGTATGGTGTTTATCTGGCTTTTTTCAGATGTTTTATTGAGGTACTTTGAGTTTGGCAGAATATAATGTTTTTCAAAATGACTATAGACTGCTGGACCTGGGGTGTATTAAAAAGAATGGTTCTTGCTTACTTTGGATGAGGATTTGCTCTCTGGACTTGGTAGTGGTGGTTGTGTTGGCTGTAGTGTTGGTCACAGGTGAGACAGTTGAAGCTTGCATTTTTAGCAATAACCTGAAAAATAGAACAGGTGAATAAATCAGGTTAAAGCAGTTACATTTACTATAATAGATAAGAGCTCTTTTAAAGCAAAGCAAAGCAAAGGTCTGGCGACAGTCAATGCATATTTGAAACTCAACACTTTGCTGGAATCTGAACATTGGTAATTGGAGTTAAACATTTGCCTGAAAGCCACAGATCAAGTGTTAGCATCCTAACAATCTATCACATAGTTTCATGACTATATACTAGCATCTCTTTGTTTAACTTTGTACTGCCATCATCGAGTCTGCTGCAAACATGAACGGCATGAAACGGCCCAGTGTTTGTACAAGTCAAGAAACTATGTGCTTTGTAGCACATGTGAAAAATGTGAAACACCGTGAAAACACTTAGAACAATGAGGCTACCACACTAAGGCTAAGATAAACTTTATTGTCCTTGTAGGAAATGTGTCATTTGCATTTGACCCATCCCTCAGTGGCACTGGGGCAACCTATCAGGGGCAGTGGGCGCCGCAGCACCCAGAGGCCCATCCCCAGATCTGGAGCTAGGCTTGGTCAGGATGGAGGATTTATCTATGCTGCATGTTTTAGATTGATAAGGAGATTGGGAGTAACTATCCAGATACAGTGAGTAACATGCAAACTGCTCATAGAAATGCCCAACCAGCCCAGGAGTTAAACCTAGAACCTTCTTGCTGAGAGCCATGAGTGTCAGCCACCCAGCCAACGACCGCCAACATGGGCAAATAAAACCCATAAAAAACCCAGGGACATCATCAGTTTTCCAGAATATGACTAGATGGAATAACATTTCATTATGTTCAAATATTACAGGAAATGAATGCAGGTCTAATGTCCCCAAAACATAGCCACCCCTTAATCTACTATGTGCTCAAAGGTCCATCGTTAAAATTGTGCATAATTATACAGTAAAATATCAGGAGGACAATTAGGCCAACTAATTATGAACTATATATATTAGTCTTTTAGGGTTGGCTCCCACATACCTCCTCATGAAACATCATTTAGGCATCTAACCATGGCGCCGCTGAACAAATTATCAAGACATTAAAAGCTACACGATGTAACATTTCCGAAGGAGGGGCCAACTACTGCTTGTTTCCATGGAGATGTTATTGCTTTGCTTGAAATGTCCCACAGAATCTCCACGGAAGCAAGCAAGTAGCGCTACCACCACATCAGGTCATGGGTCAGTACTGTGGAGAGACTGTTAAGGGTAAGGGTGCTTTTTTTTTTTTTAAGGAATAACCTTTAAATACAACCATAAATTATACTCTTCAGCTCTCGTACTGTTCAGAACTTTATTATGGGTTACATTAATCTGCAGCATTAAAGAGGTCACTGAGTCATGAGGTGTGGCTGCTCTGCATAATAGTTGCGGTTTAAGTCGTAACCAAATCTTCAAGAACAAGTCTGGATGGATATGTAGAGATTGGAATGACAAATTTGAATACAAAATATTCAATTGAAAGTCTTTCGTTTTCAATAGAGATCTTTCAGTCAGCATGCATATAGGTTACTTATGTAGCTGAGGCTGTTAATGATAAACAACACTATAGGAACACGCCTGGCAAATAAGCTAAAGCCTGAAACACGTCTCACGGACATCGAAATATGAGAAGAAGAAAGTCACCGATAGTGGCTTTTACGCTGAGGTTGATAGTTTCAACTTTTGGCCTATATCAAAGGTACACTATGTCATTTTCCAGAGCAATCTACTATCTCCATGGCGACAAGCAGGTAACGTCACCAGTCCAAGTTGCAGGTCATATCTGCAGAGAGGCACTCAAAGTAACAATACATATAGTATATATAGTTTCCTGAGCCATACTTGTAATTGAATAAATACAAGATCGTTCGATTTAATGACAGACTGTGGAACATTTCAAGCAAACATCTCCCTGGAGTCAAGCAAGCGGCAAACACTCCACCAGAAAAGTTACCTAATGCACCGTAAATGAAGTTTTATATGAAAATATTCGATTGTGGTTGTTCCCTGGCAGCTTGGCGACAGAGGTGTAAGACAAGGATCCAATAGAGGTGCGTATGGTACATCTTATCCTCCTGTATTGCACAACCTGCTCACTGTGTTCACAAACTATTAGCAGTGTGATAAGTACCGGTGTATATTAGCCTGGTGTTTGCTGAGTCTCTGATAAGTGCTGCTTTCGTTACTCCAGAACAAACATGTTACACTGAGCGGTCTGGATCTGTAAAGAACATGTAAAAGACCTAAAGTAGTCTAGTAGTCTAATATATTTTGAAAAGTCCACTACGTCAATTTTCTGGCGATTTGTTCCCATGGAGATGTTGTTGTTGGTTTAGCATTAAACAAATCCATCTTGCATTTATTATTCAATTACAGGAGCTTTATAGCAATATAGTAAATACAATAAAAACATGCTTTGACTTGGAGTGGGCACGCCTCTCCACAGATTTAACCAAAACTTTTTTAGCTTTTTAATCTGTAGATATTATTAACCAAGAAAGTAACTAAATATAAACTGTTTTGGGTAACTGTACTTTTCTTTTAGACTGAAACAGTTTAATTAATCATGTTCCATCCATCTATCCATTTTCTTCCGCTTATCCGGTGTCGTGAGGGCAGCGGTCTAAGCAGGGACTCCCAGACTTCCCTCACCCCAGACACGTCCTCCAGCTCCTCCTCCTCCCCCAAGGCGTTCCCAGGCCAGCTGATCATAGTTAATCATGTTTTTTCTACTGAAACAGCAGATAGTAACAGTAAATAAACCTAAACCTTTAAGCCAATAGTAATGTACTTTTATTAAATATACATTTTCAGTTCTCTTTCCAGCACTGAGGGTGGAGACAGGGTGGAGACATTCAGTAATAATCTGGTTCATAGTAAATGTTCATAGTCACATTTTTATTTGGTGCTTTTTCCACCTTCAAGGCCCTCACACACACTTTTGTCACTATCCAAACCACCTTATCTCTACTGTGTTTTGACAACGTTGTTGCTAAAGTTACAATACTTCCTCAAATCTACGGCGTTAAATCATTTCGCACAGGCTGATGACGTAACAAGGAATTATTTACAAGCAGCACCGTGTAATGTTGACATTTGACATTCTCATCTAGTCCAGCATTGTTCAGAATCTCTCGTAGAAATTCGCTCGGACCTGAGGAAGTACACGTCTGACCACTCAAACATTCCACTGTCTACTCTGGATGGTTCTGATGTCACTAGGTGTGTCCATATAGTTCAGTAATCACATACAATTAAACAATCCAGCTCAATAGTACATAATTGGAGGGTGAATTAGTTGCTGGTTGACTAGAGCAGTCTAAGTAAACATCCTCTCAGACGTCATGAGATACATCGTGACATCCTGGGGTCAATAAAAGATGGGAGTGGAGCAGACCAGCACATTTAACGACAAAAATATCACTGATTATTAAGTCACAATGATTCTCCAACACATGTTATTACAAGAGGTTTTTTTTATATACTCGCCAATTTATTCATTGTTAGTTAGCTGAAACATGCTACTGTCTGTATAATTGGTATTCACTACAACAAACACCTGGGATGGCGTTAGCTGTCATATCCTGTGGACTCAGCATATCATTATAGGTTTGTTATTAAGAGAAGAGCTCATCCTATTGTCTGATGGAACTATCTGTTTGAAATCCATAAGCCAAAACTTTTAAAATGGTGTTTAGTCAGTATTATAAATGCTCATCATCACTAAAATCTAGACTGGATGTGAACATGTTGGCTCAGTACTAGAGTGTATAGTGAAAAATTGACTTTTCAGAGATTTTAATCATGTTAATAGTTGTTTCTCTTCTCGCTCAAAATTGTATTCAGAGTAATTTGTGTGTTGTTTTTCTTCATACTCTTGTATGCAAGACATCATTGCTCTGATCAACCCCTGTTTTTGCCCGCTGCTCTCTACTTACTTCATTCTCTAATTTTATGTTCTTAATTGGTGATACACGTAGGATTTGGAAGCGTCGCGTAGTCATTTTGAAAAAGGGAAAAAAAAATCCCCTACTCGCTAGTGGGATCTATACATTGGAGGCCCTGACAGTTGCACAGGTCTTTGCTGTGATGACATTTACGCCAGTTGCAGTTTTCTGACGCGGAAGTTAGCAGACTTTTTTCTTTATTAAGTCATTTTAAATATATATATATATATATATATATATATATATATATATATATATATATATATATATATATATATATATATATATATATATATATATATATATATATATATATATATATATATATATATATATATATAGAGCTGACTGGTTAGCTCAACTGGTAAGTCTTATGACTTTCACATGGGGGACCGGGTTCGAATCCCCCCCCAAGGGGCGCAATGAGCAATTACCAACACCAGTGTGGGTCCTTGGGCAAGACCCTTCAAGCTACCGCCTACCTCATACAATGATGAGTGCGAATGAAACTTACGAGATGCCGGCTCAGACGTCGCCCGGCCAAACAAGGTCTGCGTCAGGTGTTGGGGAACCAGAGCATCTTGACGATAAGTGGGCTACTGGAACAAGGCGGAGATGGGCGAGATGCGATAACAAGGCTCTGTTGGAATGCTACTACTCCAGTGACCCTAGTCAGAGGGGTTACATGAACAGGATGTGGGAAAAATGGATACTTCGAAACCCGCAGTCCAAGCTTACGGCTAAGCAACTAGTAGCTCAGTGTTCCAACATCCGCAAACGGCAACTGCTATCACAACTTGAGATTGACGAGGTACAACACAAAATATGCTACGGCAAGGGGGAGCCAGGACGCCAGGTCAGAGGGGAGTTAACATCAACTCCCCATCCGGAGATTGGGTACGAAGCCCCAATAAGTATTACGCTGAGCGAGGCAGCGACTGACCTGAAAGATAAGATCATGGCCCGAAAGTGAACACAAGGCAACCCCGACACCGCCTGCAGAGACTAAGTGAAGTACCATCTGAAAGTCTCCTAGAAGATGTGAATGCAGCATTGAGAGCGATCCCTACCTCAACCATCACAGAAACCAATGAGCTGATATATACACTTCAGCAGCAGTGATCCTAGAGATGCTTGGATATAAGAGCAACCATGGGAGCCATGAGAAACAATACCCACCATGGAAACGACGGTTAGAGGCTAAAATCAAGGCAGTGCGGAGAGAAGTGAGCCAACTGTCAGAGGCCCAGAGAGGTGCAATGAAAAACAAGTACCCAGGAGGTACAGCCAGATGCCCATACCTGAAGCACTGGAAACTGCCAAACAAAGGCTCCAAGCCTTGGCCAGCCGCCTAAAGAGGTACACACGAGATAATGAATCCAGACGAATAAAACGTCTGTTCGCAACACAACCGGCGAAAGTGTACGCTCAGTGGCAGGGTAATAACACCAGAGCAGACCCACCAAGGCTGGAAACCGAACAGTACTGGAAAGGTATATGGGAGAAGGGAGGCATCACATAACAGCGATGCACAATGGCTGGTGGCTCTCAGAGAAGACCACAGCAACCTCCCTGAACAGAATCCAGTCACCATCACAGTGGCAGACATCCAGGAAAGAGTCTCAGGTATGAAGAACTGGGACCGCACCAGGCCCTGACATGATCCACGCTTACTGGCTGAAGAAGCTCACTGCTCTCCATGAGCGCCTGGCAGCACAAATGAACCAGCTGCTAATGGATGGGACTCACCCTGAATGGCTGACCGAGGGGCGCACGATCCTGATCCAGAAGGATCCCTCAAAGGGCACAGTCCCATCCAACTATCGCCCAATAACCTGTCTCTCCACAACATGGAAGCTCATGTCAGGCATCATCGCGGCTAAGATAAGTGGGCACATGGACCAATACATGAGCACAGCACAGAAGGGCATCGGCAAAGACACCAGGGGAGCCAAACACCAGCTCCTGGTAGACCGAACAGTCTCCCGAGAGACTGCAGAACCCGTAAGACCAACCTGTGCACTGCCTGGATTGATTACAAGAAAGCCTACGACTCTATGCCACACACATGGATCACTGAATGCCTGGAGCTGTACAACATCAACAGGACTCTAAGAGCCTTCATTGCAAACTCGATGAGGTTGTGGAAAACCACCCTTGAGGCCAATGGCAAGCCCACTGCACAAGTGACCATCAAATGTGGCATATACCAAGGAGATGCACTGTCCCCACTACTGTTCTGCATAGGTCTGAACCCCCTCAGCCAAATCATCAGCAACACTGGCTATGGATACCGACTCAGGAATGGGGCCACCGTCAGTCACCTCCTGTACATGGATGACATCAAGCTGTATGCTAAGAATGAGCGAGACATCGACTCACTGATCCACACCACTAGGATCTACAGCACAGACATTGGAATGTCATTCGGGCTAGAGAAGTGCAGCCCGATGGTGACAAAGAGAGGGAAGGTAGTCCACACACAGAAGGGGTCTCACTCCCAGAAGGGACAATAGCAGACATTGAGGACAGTTACAAGTACCTTGGTATCCCACAAGCAAATGGCAACCTTGAAGAGGAAACAAGGAAAGCAGCCACGGCCAAATACCTCAGACGAGTAAGGCAAGTCCTAAGGAGTCAGCTCAATGGCAAGAATAAGACCCAGGCAATAAACAGCTACGCCCTGCCAGTAATCAGATACCCAGCAGGAATCATAAGCTGGCCAAAGGAGGAGATACAGACCACAGATGTTAAGACACGAAAGCTCCTGACCATGCATGGCGGGTTCCACCCCAAATCCAGCACCCTGAGATTGTACGCGAGCCGTAAGGAAGGAGGCCGAGGACTAGTGAGTGTGAGAGCCACAGTCCAGGATGAAACATCCAAGATCCACAAGTACATCCAGGACAAGGCCCCAACAGATGACGTGCTCAGCGAATGTCTCAGACAGTGGAGTGCAGAGGAAGAGGAGCTGGAGGAACCATCATGGAAGGACAAGCCCCTGCATGGGATGTACCACCGGAACATAACTGAAGTGGCTGATATCAAGAAATCCTATCAATGGCTTGAGAAAGCTGGACTGAAGGACAGCACAGAGGCACTCATCCTGGCTGCACAGGAGCAGGCCTTGAGCACAAGAGCAATAGAGGCCCAGATCTACCACACCAGACAAGACCCACGGTGTAGGCTGTGCAAAGAGGCCCCTGAGACAATCCAGCACATAACTGCAGGGTGTAAGATGCTGGCAGGGAAAGCATACATGGAGCGGCATAACCAAGTGGCGGGCATAGTGTACAGAAACATCTGTGCAGAGTACGGACTGGAAACCCCAAGGTCAAGGTGGGGGAAATACCTCAAAGGTAGTGGGAGAATGATCGAGCCAAGATCCTGTGGGACTTCCAGATACAGACTGACAGAATGGTGATGGCGAACCAACCGGACATAGTGGTGGTGGATAAACAACAGAACAAAGCCGTTGTGGTGGACATTGCAGTACCAAGCGATGGGAACATCAGGAAAAAGGAGCATGAGAAACTAGAGAGAATACCAGGGGCTCAAAGAAGAGCTGGAGAAAGCCTGGAAGGTGAAGGCCTCAGTGGTGCCCGTGGTCATCGGAGCACTAGGGGCAGTGACCCCCAAACTGGAGGAGTGGCTACAGCAGATCCCAGGAAAAACATCAGACATCTCAGTCCAGAAAAGCGCAGTACTAGGAACAGCAAAGATACTGCGCAGAACCCTCAAGCTCCCAGGCCTCTGGTAGAGGTCCCGAGCGTGGAAAAAAAGAGGGATAAAGACCACCCGCGGAGGGTGAGGAGGAGATTATATATACATATATATATATATATATATATATATATATATATATATATATATATATATATATATATATATATATATATATATATATATATGAATGTATTACTTATATTAAATTGCCTTAATGAAGTGTCTGCTGACATGTTGTTACAGTTCTAAATGTGTTGTTAGGTAACTGTGACCTGGATGCAGAGTTAATGAGCGAGCTCCCAAACAAACAGTCCGATGGAAACAGCCACACGACCTTTGCTGAAAAGGTCAACTCTAAAATCTGTGACATCATCGCGAGTCCTGTCAACGCGGCTATCTACTTCCACTGCAAATCCAATATCCTCTTCTGCAGCGCTGGTAAACAAATCATTTCAGCAGACTCACAGTGTGCAATGGGAACAATTAGTTTCCTCTTTTTACAAGGAGAATTTCACACAGCAGCCACACTGCCTCCCGTCTCCACATATCAAAGGATGTTCTGTCTCATTCAATATTTAAGCAGACAAGCTCAAGCTGCACTCATCATAAAACACAAGAAGACTTATGGTATATACTGCAAAACAATGCATTTTATGTTAACTTTTTGGCCACATCATTCAGTTTTGGTTGTCAATAATTAGCAACATAAAACAAGGCCACAGTCTAAAAACGTTATGTTTTAGAAACTTTTCACCACGCTGTAATGGTTTCTTTTATTATAAGCTTTCTCAGAGTTGTATTTTGATAGCTTCATGCATGTTTGAGTAATCCTGTTTCAAGATGTCTGTTTTCACTTACCCCCTAGCTCCGCCCACAGCTCTACTTACTTGTGACTCTCGGAAAAATTTAGACCACAGGTGACGCTTAAATGCTCAAAAATACCAAAGCAATGAAAAGCACGCAAGTTAAATTCCACTACTATTTAAAGTGGTAGTATGTAACTTTCTGAGGGTGAGAAATCTGCTTGATTCCATGGAAATAGAAAGTTAAAACGATACGTTGAAAATAGGTACTTTTCATGCCATACTGTGGAATATTAGAGCCAAAGGAACAACTTTTCCATGGAAACAAGTGGGAGGAGGCCAGAGTCAGGTTAGAGGAGATGCTCGCCCTCACAGTAAGGACATGTTTTTATGTGTTTTTCAAAGTAATAAACACATCCATAACGACAAAATATGCTTTTATGTTAGTTTTTTTTTTTTGCCAAAATAACGTACATACTGTCACTTAAGTAGAAATGTCACTATGAAGAAGAGGAGCCAACAGCAGAGATGATTATTACATCATTTGCAGTGAACAAAATGTAGTTTAGCACAAAATACCAAAAATAAAGCCCAATACCGTATGTTTCTTTTAACATTTAGTCTATGGGGATATTTTTATACGGCAGTTAAACTCGTCTGAAAATATATCAGGCTGAATGCTGCTTGATGAGTCACGGAGAGTTTGGTGAGTCAAGCAAAGATTTGGTGACGTGAAACTGTTTTATATCAGAGGCCATGTAATCAATGACCCAAAGATGCAAACATGTGAAAAAGAAAGAAAGAGAAGAACTAAAGAAAAATGAGGAACAACAAGAATTACGTTTGTAGAGGTCGAACTGCACCAACGGACATACGATACTTTCTGTTACCTCAATATTCACAATGTTTGCGCTCATTCAAATTGTGATTTTGACTGTATTTGAGTTTTTCATGATTAGCGTGACCTCATTTCTGGGTCCTCTTCCTCTTTTCCTGTCCAACACACCTGTCTCTAGCATCTTAATTACCTTTCTCATATTCTCAAATTGTATTGGAGGAATCTGATAATAATAGAGGTATGTTAAGTACTGTCATTTTGAAACACGTAAGCGGAAAATCTGAATAAGCCATCCCCTTTCCTCTCGCAGCAGCAAAACCTTCCGCCGCTCCATCTCCTCCTCTTTGTTCATTCAATAAACTATTCATTACAGCTTAATCATTTGTCTGTGTCTGTCTTCCTCCTAATTCTAGTTGAGTAGATATCACATACACAGAAGCTGTATTTGTGGAAGTGGAACATCCCTGCTTCTCATTCATTTCAGTATTAAAACAGCAGCGTGTTCTTTATTTAGTTCAGGGGGATTTGTTCTATCTTGTCAAGGAAATTCATGGTGAAAAGCCAGCAATAAGACAAGCGAGGGTATGCTATTCTTTGGTCAAATTGTAATGGGAAAAAAGAGTAATAAATTGGTAAAGCTAACCTCATCACGGCCATTTACAGTTATTACTTTTAATTACATTTAATTATAGCTGCATATTCATTATAGGTGCATTTTGAGACATGTGCCTCATAAGTATTTGCGTTTATTTTATTAACAATTAACAATACTGATATTCAACAGCATAATCTCTGGCCTTAAAATGCTCAACTGGGATTAAAGTCCTTAGAGATGAAACAAGCAGGTGAGTCCGGCCACATCACGCCGTTTTCTGATCTATGTTGTTTGCTCATCACAAACAGACCTGGAGTTGTGGTTTTTTTTTTGTTTCATTCACACATGTTTAACACAAAAACCCTGCATATTAAGTTTAAGTTCTTCTCTCAAACAAGAAAGTGCTCCACTGTGTTTTTAAACTCCATACATCTTCACTAGAATCACATGGATAATTTCACCCACGTAATGTCCAATCTCTACTTATTAACTTGAAAACTATCACTTCATGACATCACAAGGTGGAACAGAGTATTTTGAGGCTCCAGTTATGTTTTTTTGAGGAGGTAACAACGTTATAACATGGCTTGAAACTCACAAGAGTCAATTTCATGTAATATAGGACCATTAAGTCCACAATTTAAGCTCTTTTTCCACCACTGGGAATGAAGAGTGGGGGGGAGACATTCAGCAAAAATCTCCAAACCTTATCTCTTTATGTTTTTCAAAAGCATTTTCAATAACTTTAATGCCACATTGTGAAACATTCCAGGTAAAGCCGTAAAATGTCACGTGACTTTTACAGTTTCACCTTTTTTATAAATGACTGATCTATTCTTTTATTTATTTTGAAGGTGGGTGAGAACCAAGTGAGATGTAAAACTAAATCATACTCGTTTTATGATGTTGTAAAACTGGCTTGAATTGTGTAGTCCTACATTCACTTTACATCAGTCTTTTAAGTTAAGTTTAATGACTGGCCTGGGGTAAGAAGCACCTGAGCTACAATCACACAAACTACTGCACAGAGCCTTGAATGGGATCCCTATGGAAGTTAAAGACAGGGCTTCACCACTGTGTTTTATTGTCATGTTTTTTCAAGCAGACCCATTATACAAAATCGACTTTTCAAATCTTTTAACTATAGTTACAGTTGTTTCCCCTTCTCATTTCCCCTCTCAAAGTTGTATTTGGAGTGATTCGTGCATGTCTGAGCAATATTTAATGCCTTTTTCTTTTGGAGACATCATATTACCCCCACTGGCATATGCCCACTGTGCTTACTTTGTTCTGCAATTTTATTTTCTTAATTGATTATATGTGTAGGATATGGCAGCATCATGTGGGGTTTTTTTTTTGCTAGAAATGAAAAAAGGAGGGGCTGACAGGATGCGGTGCTTTATTGTGATGATGTTCCCATTTGGCACCGCGGTTTTCTAACGAGGAAGTTTGTGGGCTTGTTTTTTTTTTATTTATCATTTTTTTTAAGCTGCTTTAGATCAATATTGCAGTTTTAAATGTGCAAATGATGATATAATGATTCACAGGTAGAGTGTAACTGCATAACAGACACAAGCACAACAGAGCGTCTTGAAAGTATAATTATAGGCTAGGCAAAAATGAAAGCCATTTACCTGTGTTTTTAGAGCATTCTATGAAATCCTTTCATTTTTTAGCTCATTCTGCCCGATATTGGCAAGCCTTGGTTCAAGATGTCAAGGGAAAGTCATTGTGTGCAGTTGGAAAAGGTAGACTTTGTCCTGCGTTATGGGGATTGCAACAGTCCCAGCTACTGTACGGGGGACATACCACAACTCGTACTCATCAAATAAGTTAATATGAAACCTATCATCACCTGTCATTCACTGTTATACAAAACCTCTTGCATCAGTCCCGTCTCCATTGCAGTGTTGTAACAGAGGAGTACAGGCTGTGCATGAGCTTTTACAAAAGTACCAGTATATATATATTAAAAACTATTTCATGTTTGAGTAGAATATGATGCAATTCAAGAATACTACGCAAGAGAGAGTGCCACTTTAAAATAACTACACCTAAATTAGCTTTAGTACAGCACGTACAAACATGAAAAACTCATAATGAACATATCGTTTATTAAGACGGATTTAGTCTTAGTAACAACTTAATTAAAGGTTTAGGGTGTTAGGAGTTTAAGTTAAAGATGTTAATTATAGTTGCTAAATCTGGGTCCTTGTTAATCATGCCTTATAAGAGTTATAAAGAGTTTAAGCAGTATACTATTGTGTAAATGAGGTGGCCATGGGTGGATGTGAAGTACATGGACAACAGTAAATACTAAGGTTAGGAGTCAATTGTAGTGGTGATTCACATATTACACATCAGTATTGCACGTGATTGCTACTAAAACCTATTACATCTGATTTATAAACGTCAACAATAGTGCACAGAAGTATACAGAACAAAACATTTCCATTATTTAGTCTGTTCCTCATGTTTACTCAAGATTTTCCTAATCTCACGCCTGGAATCTGAACTATTCACCTGGGGTTCACCTGTCTGTGTCCTGTCTGGGTCAGCCCCTCTTCTCCTTGAGTACTGTCACAGGTGGAAAGTAGTTACAAATACTCAGGTAACTGTAATTGAGTAGATTTTAGTATAAATGTTTGAAATCATAGAAGTTACAGAGCGCAGCACAGGTCCAAACGCGCTGTTTTCTCACCTCTGCTCTCCTTTCTAAACCTGCAAACACACATAACAGCACTGCACCGCCTGCTCTGATTGGCCAGATTTTCAGAGAATACGTGGATTGTGATTTAACACCATCTTTCATTGTCAAGACTTGAAAGATCTAAAGAGTAACTAAAATTGCGTAAGTTGAACAAGTGCGTAAAAGTAGCCTTTCCCCCAGCACATCGCACACCAACTCCACCATCCCAACACAAAAAGACCCAAAGCCTTACCTTATAGTCCCACGCTGAATCTGGGCAGTGGCACCCCTCCCTCAGATGAACCCTGAGGGCAGCATAGTCCACCGGCCGAGACCTGGGGGAGCCTGGGAGTGTGAACGTGGTGGCGGAACACAAATCCAAACACGCAGACGAGGTGAGCGCGCTGGAGTGTGTGCGCAGTGGCGGTGTTGTGATCCGCAGCTGTGCAGGAGGAGGCTTTACGCGCACAGGGCTGGAGTCATAATGTTAGACAGCTGGTTTTTCAGGTCCTGCTGCTCGGCCCGAGGCGTGGTGCTGCGGACATCACACGGTAGGAGGCTCCAACGTCACGGTGATCAAAGAAGAGCAGAGATTTGACAGAGAATCAATAAAATAATAATTGTGATCATAAATAGGCCCAATAAAGGGGGGAAAATCACAATACCGCCAGTCACTACACTAATCTGTTTATTTAGGCGATTTATGTGCTTATTTGTAGGCCTATGTGTGTATAATATTTTTAAGCAATAATTTTCTGGAGGTGCCACCTCATAGACAATTAGCCAATTACATTTCCACACGTCACCTGTTTGATTCCATGGAAATAGTAACTCATTTGTTAGTGTGTTTGAAGGTTCAAATCCCTTTCTCGATATAAACATCATTGGTTGAGCGTCAGATCCACTCACACCCACTGGTTGGCGGTGCGACTCCACCTCCTGCAGATGAATCCTGCCGTTGTGTCCTTGGGCAAGGCACTTAACCCTCCTCGCCCCCAGTGTTTGCAAACACTGGTGTATGAATGAATGAATGAATGGGTGATGTACAAATATGACCATTTACCAATTAATGCCCAATCTGCAGAATGAAAACACATGCTTTTTTATTTATCTATTTATTTTATTTTAATTTATTTAATGTATTTTATTTCACGTTATTTTATTTATTTATTTATTTGTTTTATTTACTTATTTATTTTTGTTATTATTATATATATTTTTATTTACTTATTTATTTATTTATTTTTGCTAAAAAGTTATACGTGGGTTTTTAGTGACCATGTGATGCTCAAAGAAAGAAACAACTTCAGCATGCAAGTGAACAGACATTTTTCTTTGGAGAAATACGTTGTCATATTAATTCTAATGCCTCTGCAGCCTTGTGACTTAAAGCTTTAACCTACATGTTTGTGGGTTTAAAAATTAACAGTGACCAGCCTATATGAGACTGTCCAAAGGTGCTGGGTGTGTTTGTTCAAAGTACACAATATATTAGCTGCCTTTTCCATTAATGGCGGATATTCTTGTGATAAACTGCTGATGAGCGGTTTCTAGCTTAGCCTCAGTAAATAAACACTAAATCTAGAGTAGCATATTTATTGAACGCCAGTCATTTAAAAGCTCATTAGCAAAAAAAGTGTATTAATTTTAAAAGAGCATAGCTAATACCACATGCTCCTTGTTTTACGTAAATCTATTAGAACCAGCATTACAGATGACCCCTTCCCTCCTGTCACAAAGACCACGCCCACCTCACCCTATAGAACAGCCAGATGTAACTGTAACATAAATGTGACTAAATGTAACCAAATGTAAAGTAAAATAAATGCAACTAATTTTTAATCTTGTTAATTAACAGTTTCTATATTTATTACTTATTCAAGTTACAAATATTGAAAATGTATTTGCATAGATATGAAAAAATGGCTGTGTAACTGTGTATCTCCTGATAAACTGATATTTTAAGAGTCAATTTACTTTGTCGCGGGCCACATAAAATGACGTGGCGGGCTACATTTAGCCCACAGGCCTTGAGTTTGACACATGTGCTATAGAAGCAAGAATCCAAAGATGTACTCCTGTCAACAGTGGTACCTGTCAAACAATACAATAATAACAATTCAGCCGAGGCTCATTCTAGAGAAGAGGAGTAGACAGAGGGGCTGGAGAGGCTGTTGGTTCTGCTGCTGTGGTGGAAATGGCAAAGTGAAAAGGGTTACATGAAAGAGCAAGTGTATTCATATAAATATCTTGAGATGTGATTGGTTGAGGTGGTAGTTGCCTTCTGTGATTGGTCCACAGTGACGGGTTTTGGAAATATCATCTTCTTGGTGTCTTTTGTATTCAATTTCATGACCAAACACTTACGCAAAATTGTACTTGTTTTTGTGTGTGCCATTATCACACTTCCCAGGACTCAGGACCAGGTCTCATGTTACCTTCAGGGTCCTCTGGTGATGCGTTCAGGGCCAGGGTGGTGCCCATGTTACAAAGGCTGTGAGAGGGGAGTCTTTGTGAGGGAGAGTAACACAGCCTTATTTGGGCAGACTCTCATTGTTGTGCTTTACCCAGTTACATTCCCGCCTGGATGGGTTTAGAGGCCAGAGGAACCAAACAATGCCAGATAAGGTTTCCAATTTACGAAACAAGTTTGGTTAATATAAATCATGTCAATAAAATAGAAAAAGAAATAAATTGAATGAGAAGTTTATGTAGCTTCTTGTAAATCATTATTACTGTACTTCCTTGTTCCCGCAGTGACATCTATGCATCATAATCCTAGTTCCACCCATGTCCACTGTCCACAGCAGCAGAACCATCAGCCGCTCCATTTCCTCCTCTTCATCACCCAAACTTTGTATTGTACCTCACTTCTTTGTATGTGAATCTCTCTTGATTGAAATGACAAAAAGTATATTTAAAGGGCCTGTATTAAACTATTTTCTGATCTACTGTATGTTATAATGTTGTTTCCTCATCACAAACAGACCTGGAGTTGTGTTTTTTTGTTTCATTCACACATGTTTAACACACAAACCCTGCAAATTTAGGCTGAGTTTTTCTCTCAAATGGAAAACACCCAGTTCCACCTTGTGATGTCATACAGGAAGTGCTCCACTGTGTTTTTAAACTCCACATATCTTCACTAGAATCATTTGGATGATTTCAGCTCTGGAATTGCCCGTCTCTTCTGAACTAAAGGTAAAAGGTAACTGCAAAGTTGAAAACTACCACTTCATGACATCACACAGGGGAACAGAGCATTTTGAGCTTTGGAGATATAGCCAGATTAATAATAGAGTTACTCATACATGTGTGAATGAAACAAAACACAACTCCAGGTGTGTGTTTGAGAAGGAAACATCATTATAACATGACTTTTCAATTTTGCGTTAATATAGGACCTTTAAAAAGTGACTTTAGATGCAAAAAATCTGTTTCTTAGTATTAATGAAAAGTAGGGTTATAAAAATTGATACCTGGATACTAATTCACTACTGGATACTCATCTGTCAGTCCAAAAATCTTGAACTTCTTCTGACAACTAAAGGAATAATTATTATGTGTCTTGGAGCTTTTTAGGTCTAGTGTGAATCTTATAGGGTTTTTCTTCTCCTTTTTATTGTTGTATTGTTTTTTATGTATTGAAATTGATTTTAACTTTATCGAGTTTGAAATTTTACTTTGGTGACAGCACAAATGGAAAGTATCTGCTTTGATGGAAACCAAACAGTGGTAAAACTATTTACATTGTAGCATTTAGCCACTTCACTTCATAAGAACCAAACTCTTGTCATTGTTTGAGTCTGAGCCCAAAAGCTCCATTAGCCACTAGCTGTAGTTTACCTTAACTGTCCCTGAAGAAAACAAAGGAACATTTTACAAATACATTAAGCATAGGAGTTTCAGGTTTAATCCGTGCGTCAGTAAGCTCTTCCCCACGGGTACGGGAGTGTAGGTAGGTGAGAGCTTAAAGGAATGCGAAGATAAGGAGCCATCAGCGTAATGGAGGGTCACCTGATCTGTGGAGGGAGGGAGGAGGGGGGAGAGAGAGGAGAAGGAGGAGGTGAGGGGTGGGGGTGGGAGCAGCATTGGGTTTGACACTGAGGGGCTTTGTGAAGGAAATCCCCACACTAGCACACAAGGCAAAAAGGGTCTACTGTCTGTGCAGCCATTTCTCATACAATGTGCGAACGACTGTATGTTCAGGTGAAATCAGGAGAAACTAAACATGGACATTTTGAGGTTTTATTAAAGGTCCTATATTACACAGATTTGACTCATGTGAGCTTTAAGCCATGTTACAATGTTGGTATTTCCTCAAACACATGCCCGGACATGTGTCTTGTTTCATTCACACCTTTATTATTAGTCTGGCTACATCTCCAAATCTCAAAATGCTCTGTTTCATTTTGTGATGTCATGAATAGTTGGGTATGGACGTGAGTATGGATGTGAGTATGGACGTGAGTATGGATGTGAGTATGGACGTGAGTATGGATGTGAGTATGGACGTGAGTATGGATGTGAGTATGGACGTGAGTATGGATGTGAGTATGGACGTGAGTATGGATGTGAGTATGGATGTGAGTATGGATGTGAGTATGGCTGTGGGTATGAATGTGACAGTGGTGGGCCGTAAGGGCCTGCAAGGCCTTCTCTGCTGGCCTAAAAAAATATCTGAATCACAGACTGATGTTAATTATATTTTGTCCATGAATACTTATTAAATCATTCCAAATTGTCTGTCAGCTTCCTTTCATTGCTTTTCCCCTGGTTGCGCTGCTTCCAGATGTGTGTTTTCATATTTAAGCATTTAACCAATCACATTTCAGCCATTATTTGTTGCCAGGGTCAGAAATCTACCTGGAGGCCTTCATAATCAGTTCTGCGGGCCCTGTAGCACAAAATAAGTGTCGGTGAAACTGTTGCTTTAACCAATCAGATTTAGAGTTGGCGACACCGAGGCCTTCTAGCAGGCGCACGGAAACGTCAGCGTTTTCACAGCCTATGATTGGACAGTGAGAGAGTGAACTAGCCAGAGCGAGCAAACTGCAGCCGTGTCTCAATTCGTATTTAAGTCGGGGGGATACTTCGACCTGCACCTCGAACAGCACATTGAACCGTGCATGTGGCGAATTGGGACACGGCATCTGCATCACGTCTGGATGATTTTGTGTTTTGTTTTTTGCTTCACACATTTAATGGCATTTTTGAGCATTCAGACGTGCTCTTTTCAATACTACAGGACGAAAATGCATGTACAGTTTTGTCTGGCAAGGGTAAAGGAGTTTTGTGACACAGCTGAACGAGAGAGGAGCCGATACGAGGAAATCTACGAGGCCACTGAACGCAGCGCGGGCGCTCGGAGCGCACGAAGAGGTCAACCGCAAGACCCTCGCGGACAGACGGGGCTCGACTTTCAGCATTAGCTTCGATGGCGATAGAAAAGGACTTCTTGATGGAACTGAAACGCACGGATAATCTTTACGACAGAGTAATTGAAATCTTCTTGAGGAAAGAAAGGAGGATGGATTTTGTGTACAAATAAAACAGATTTTTGGTGAGTAAAATTCGGCTATATTCCTAAATAATATTGCAATTTTATGAGGTTATTATTGATGCTTTTTTTTGTGTGTGTCGCAGTTGTAGCTGCAGTAAAAGTTGTATAGCCATAAAATTGTTATTGTTTTAAATTGTTAAAGTTATTGAGGGTTGGGTTGATTCAGACGGAGCACTACTGAAGGCCTAGGAGTGAAATGCACGGCCCGCCACTGGAATGTGAGTATGGATGTGAGTATAGACGTGAGTATGGATGTGAGTATGGATGTGAGTATAGACGTGAGTATGGATGTGAGTATGGATGTGAGTATGGACATGAGTATGGATTTGAATATGGATGTGAGTATAGACGTGAGTATGGATGTGAGTATGGATGTGAGTATAGACGTGAGTATGGATGTGAGTATGGACATGAGTATGGATTTGAATATGGATGTGGGTATGGACGTGAGTATGGATGTGAGTATGGACATGGCTATGGACGTGAGTATGGATGTGAGTATGGATGTGAGTATGGATGTGAGTATGGACATGGCTATGGACGTGAGTATGGATGTGGCCATGGATGTGAGTATGGACATGGGTATGGATGTGGGTATGGATATGAGTATGGACATGGCTATGGACGTGAGTATGGATGTGGGTATGGATGTGAGTATGGACATGGGTATGGATGTGAGTATGGATGTGAGTATGGATGTGAGTATGGATGTGGGTATGTACGTGAGTATGGATGTGAGTATGGATGTGAGTATGGACATGGGTATGGATGTGAGTATGGATGTGAGTATGGATGTGAGTATGGATGTGGGTATGGACGTGGGTATGTACATGAGTATGGATGTGAGTATGGATGTGAGTATGGATGTGGGTATGGATATGAGTATGGATGTGAGTATGGATGTGAGTGTGGATGTGAGTGTGGATGTGAGTGTGGATGTGAGTGTGGATGTGAGTATGGATGTGGGTATGGATGTGAGTATGGACGTGTTTATGGATGTGAGTATGGACGTGAGTATGGATGTGAGTATGGATGTGAGTATGGACGTGAGTATGGACGTGAGTGTGGACGTGAGTATGGAGGTGAGTGTGGACGTGAGTATGGAGGTGAGTATGGATGTGAGTATGGACGTGTTTATGGATGTGAGTATGGATGTGAGTATGGATGTGGGTATGGACGTGGGTATGTACATGAGTATGGACGTGAGTATGGATGTGAGTATGGACGTGAGTATGGACGTGAGTGTGGACGTGAGTATGGAGGTGAGTATGGATGTGAGTATGGACGTGTTTATGGATGTGAGTATGGATGTGAGTATGGATGTGGGTATGGACGTGGGTATGTACATGAGTATGGATGTGAGTATGGATGTGAGTATGGATGTGAGTATGGATGTGGGTATGGACGTGAGTATGGAGGTGAGTATGGACGTGAGTATGGAGGTGAGTATGGATGTGGGTATGGATGTGAGTATGGATGTGAGTATGGATGTGGGTATGGATGTGAGTATGGATATAAATAAAAATACTTTTTTACTCTTACTTGACTCATTTCTTGGACCACTACTTTGTACTTTTACTTGAGTAATACTATTTTGAAGCAACTCTTACTTTAGTACAGTTTTGAATACTCTACCCACCTCTGATGAAGTTTTGTAAGATTGCAGTGCACTTTCTTGTTGCGTAAATCGTTTGAGTGAGTCATGGTAAACCTCCTTTTTCTATTGTTCTGATCCTATTCTTCCTCTCTGGCCTAATGTAGATAACAATAGGTGAGGGAGTTATGTGTCATCTGTACCTGCCAATTTGTGTTACCACATTTATACTGTAGTAGATTTAATTTTGAAGTAGTGTTGTTGCAATTTGATGTGAAATCTATCATATGGCACATTTCATATGAGAATCTACCAAAAAAAAACACTATCTTTATATACATTACCACTTACACAATTGTCATATTTGTTATAGTGGCAAATGGACATATTTGTATAGTGCTTTTTGCCCTTCTAGTACAGCATTTAAGCTTCCAAAGCACTGTACATCAATGAACCACTCACCCATTCACACACACACACATTCATACACCTGTGTACATAGACATTTCGAACCGCCAAACTTCAACCTTCAGATCAGTGGACAAACACTACCCGTTGAGCCACTGTCTCCCCCAAATCACCCCTAGTTTCGTGAATGGGATGACAGGATAGCTGATTTTAATATTATTGAATGTGTAAAAGTACCTGTGACTCTTAAGTACACAGTGATTTTGGAGATCCTCTCTAATAAGATGCCCTCTCTGTCACCTCCCGCCGCATGCTTTGTGCTCATTTGGGTGTGTGACTTCAGTGGCCAATTACCCAGGCATGTGTGTGTGGTCAGGCTGGAATCAAACCAACAGCTTTCTAGTTTCAGATGCTTACATCATTCATTTATACACTTTAAAGGAAGTTTAACTTTTTTTTCTGTTGGGTTTTTGCCTGTTTGGTCAGATCTGTTTTTCAAACAATAAAACATCTGTAATTTAAAGAAAGTAAGATAGATTTAATGCCATACTATGGAACATCCCAGGTATAGTGCGAGGGAGCTGTAAATATTTGATTTTACACATTATGGCCATTATAACACCCTCATCAGTTACATCCTCTGTTTAATCACGATTAAGTTGCCATGTAGGTTCTCCTGTTTCACATCTTTTTTCTTCCCTTTGAGGTGAATAGTGGAGGCACTGATTTGGAGGTTAGGTGCAGGTCAGGTGCATATCACCGCCCTGATTTAGACTCTGCCAAGTGCTGCTTGGGAAGGAAACATGGAATTAAAACATGGGTGTCCAAACTATGGCCCGGGGGGCCAAATACAGCCCTCAGACCAGTTTTTATTGGCCCTCAGGCCTCCTCCTGAACCGGCCCAAAGATCAAAAGCAGTACTTTTAACAGCAAATTAAACAATTTCTACCACTATAACCTCAAACATCACATTGCATTGTGATACAGACCTAAAATAAATGTATTTCAAGCCTTATTAATACACAGCGGCTCTGTCAAAGCTGTGTTTAAATCACCGCACCGTATTGATTGAAGTTTGGGCACCTCTGTATTAAAAAGTAAAGAGCTCACTAAGTTTCTTTTGGTTTTGGACCCCTCGAATGCTACGGTTTTCCTGGGCTAGTAAGAGGCCAGTCAGCATCGATAATCTTACATATACTAATAACTTATCCATGGAGACAAGCAAGTGGCCAACCCCCTACCAGTAAAGTTACATAGTGCACCTTTGATTTCTATGGTAAAATTCTACGAAGTAAACAAATAAAAAACAAGAACATAGACGGTCTTATAAGAACAGTTGTTTATGTTTTGCCATGTCAAACAAACATAAGTTGTATATGCTACACAAAGAGAAGCAGATACAGCGACAGCTCCCAGGTTTCAGCACAGAACCGAATCATACAAGTGTCAGTTATTGCTTGTTTTGCTACAAATACAAGTACAAAGATTCACACACAAGTGACAAACGTTACAGTGGACACACAGCAGCACAGTTTGAGTTATAGAAATGAAAGACAGATTCTACACATGACTTCAGTTTGACTTGTTCTCAGCTCATTTTTTTAATCTTACATTTGCAGGAGAAGCAGCGATGGCCCTGTGCACCGGAAGTTACTATCCCGGTGACAGATAACACTATACACAACATATTATACAGTACATATTCAGTCTGGAAACAACTGGAGCATACAAAATTTGACCTTCTCTTTGAGCTATGGTCACTTATTAACATCCACCCACCTCCCATAAGATAAGACTGACATCACAACTGTTACTGCATCAGATGAATGAATAAATCAATATTTTATGAATCACTTTATATATAATTTTCAATATACAATATGTAATTATAGGCCTGTCACAATAACACATTTTAAAGTACGATAGAACGAAAATATAGATGATAATATTGAATGCCATTATGCCACTGACACGATCACCCTAAAGCATTTGAGATTATCCCCAAAATGATTCTATATGTACACTACTGAGCTGCAATAAATAAATAAAACACTTAATGCGTCATAAAAGTTATTTACTCCACCCTCTACAGTTCAAATCTTCAGAAAAGTACAACAAATTACAAAAAGTTCCCACTAGTACAAAGAAAAAGTACCCACAATAAATACTGAGCCAAAAATAATTGTTCCATCTATGTATCATGTACTGAATGATAAACTGATATTGTAGTTATCGTGACAGGCCTATGTAATTATAGTTTTTCAAAAATACTTCCAAATCATTTATAGTTGGCGAAATGTATTTTCCACGTAGTACTATAAAATCATTTATCAAGAAAAATGGTTCACTGTGAGAAAAGATAGACAGAACATTACACTCTTCTTCTTGCTCTTTTGGATAAAACGATCAGGCCATGTTTCATTTGTTCCATTTATCATTCACTTATACAGGGGAGAGCCCAGTGTTTCGCGCTCGTCAGTAAGTACTAATGCTATTTAAAGGGGTAAAGTTATCAAACATGAACTCAACACGTAAAAACAGATTATAATGGTGGATGCTTTGGTTAATATCTCACAAGGCGTTCAATGTTTCCCTTTTCTCCATATATAAAAATGCGTAGAGATCTATACACAAAATAAAAAAGCACAAATATTTAGTTTAGCTATTTACAGCAAAACCTGGAATTAGTTTTGTGAAAATGAGATTTAGAGATTGCCAAACATGCAAGAGGTCTGGAGACAGATCTGAGCAATCTATAATAGTTTTCATACAAGAAAGCTGTGAATTGTCTTTGCGCTTTTGTTTATATTATTTTTATTTTATTTTATTTTTTTGTTAGAAAAATGAATGTTCCCATAAGACACCACTGTGAGGATATGCACTGTAGTACTCCACTGTCATCAGATTAAGATAAAAAACACCTCAGCTCAGAAGTCAGAAGCATGCAAAAGTGTGTCAAATACATACTTGTAGTTAGGCATCTATTTTAAAAGAAAAAAGACCTCTCCGAAAATAAAAAACGAAAGCAAAACAATGCTTACAATAATATTTGAACGGTTAGTCACAAATGTGCTGTGATGTTTAATAGGTTCCTGCTCTAACAGTGTACTATTTTGAATGTATGTGTACAGTATTTACAAGCAGACAACTCGATACGTATGAACTTCTGAATCAAGTACAAATAGAACCAAAAGAGTCCACAGGTTACGGAGAGGTACTGTGAATGGTGACAAGCGATGAGCTGGATGGTGCCTGGCGTGACAGGTGTCTGACCGCACTTACACAGAGGGTCCTGTAGGGGCCGCTGCTCACGCCGCCCGCACCATGTGATGTGAGTGATCCATCTTTAGGTCGTAGCCGCCTCATTCCTCTCCCAAAAACACGTCTGCACAGCCATGTCCGTTTGCTTTGGAGTGATCTGAAATGAGGGGCGCGGC
Source organism: Periophthalmus modestus (assembly GCA_019594935.1). Classification (NCBI taxonomy): domain Eukaryota; kingdom Metazoa; phylum Chordata; class Actinopteri; order Gobiiformes; family Gobiidae; genus Periophthalmus; species Periophthalmus modestus. Next base: position 15,728,252 of record JAIEZT010000068.1, read on the forward strand.
GCTCAGACAGGGCACACTGCTGTCAGGATAAGGACAGGTGTGTGTGGGTGGGTGGAGGTGGTGGGGGTCTAGTTGCAGACTTTGGGGGGTCCATCGGGGCGTCTGGTCTGCACGATCTGCTGCTTCGGCCGGGCTCCCTCCTCCTCTTCTGTCTCGCTCTCACACACGTGCACCACCACGCTCGGAGTGGACTCTGTGCCCGCATGCAGCTCGTACTTCTCACCTGAGGAAAAACAGAGAGAGAATAGAGGAAGCGTTCAATAGAGCTCAAGATTACCATGGAAATCCGCCATGTTTGTAGTGCAAAACTCTCATACAAATATATTAACGAAAGCAACATTAAAAAATAGACAAATGTGTAGGTCACTACTCGTAAATAATGGTGGAAGAAGTACTCAATTCTGTTACTAAAGTAAAAGTACAGATACCAGAGATAAAAACAAAACAAAGTATAGTAGTAGTGGTAGTAGCTAGTAGTACATGGAAAATCTACTTAAGCAAAAGTATTAAAGTGCTAATTAAAAATGTGTTTAATGAGTAAAAAGTAAAAGTATTTTATGCAGATTTTGACATCTAATAAAACTTCAAATGTATCAATTTTGATAAAGATTTGTGCTGGATTTTGTTCAACAGAAACTGCTGAATTAATAATTTTTTGTAGCTGTTTTTATTTTTGTATATTTTGATTGCTGAAATTATGAACGTGTTAAAAAATAAACCTTTTTGCCTGTTCAGCAGGTCTCAAACAATAATGAAAATACTTTTACTTTTCAGTCCAAATACAAAATGTAGTGGAGATATCTCCTCTTAAATGTAGTGAAGTAAAAGTAAAAAATATCCAATTAAAATGTACTATACCTACAATTTTATAGTACCTAAAAGTATAGTACTTTACTACATTTACTTTGTTGCATTCCATCACTGCTGGTAAATACATCTATCACTTTACAGTGTCAGAAAATATTTGAATGAATATTAAGGTAAGTATTAAGCATCTCCATTGGTTTAACATTAGGCTCACTGAAAAAAGGTGTGACATCACAGCCCCGAGCTCTTTATCAATTACTTAACTACAATAACAATAAGGATACCTAATTGAATTTACAATTTGCCTTTCTAGTTCTTTAAAGCATCATTCATTACATCATTCTCTACTCAGTCATACTACTCTACTAGCCACAGCTGCCCTGGGACAGACTGATGGAAGCGTGTCTGTGTAAACGATGTCTTTTTCAGCCACTACAACACAAGACATAACCACAGTGGATGACTCCAGGAGAAACTACCAAACACAGAACCTTTGGGTTAAAGCCTCACATTTTGACACAGAGAGACAGAGAGCATTTAAAAGAGTGACAGAATATCACTTTTCTCCTCTTTAACCCCCTTAGTTAACTCACAGTGTTAGCTTTCCAATCAATCTGGTAGTTAATTAAACTTCATACTATTGTGGAAATAATTATTTATCAGTCCAAAGCTTTACATACAGCAGTTCTGCTATTGTGCTCCTTATGAAAAGTGGGGCTATTCCCAGAATGTGATCTTTATAGGAATAGCCTGCTTCTTTCTCTACATGCCAGCCTCTGTCGATCCGATGTGCAGATTGTATTAGTGGTTACCATGGCAATGCACTTCCACAGCTGGCAGAGAGGAAATTGGTCTGGACAAAAGCGTCTAGCACAAAGACTAAATGGTGTCGCGCTGTTCCATGCACCGAGGACAGGGGGAGCCACAGATCTGCATCTGCACTCTTATAATTCGGTTCTGTGAGAGAATAGCATGTGATACAAAAACAACTGCTAAAACTTGAATCTAGTGGAATAACATAATACAATCTAAAGATGATGTGCCATTCTGAGGAGATTTAATGTGTACAAAACAAAATAATACTGTATAGTTTGAAATTACTACAGATTTTTATTTATTTAAATCTCTTGAATAAAATCAGTGATTCCTGATTAGTGGTGTGCCATAGTAAAAACTAAAGGACTAACTAAGGAACTTCCCCCCCCAAAATATTTAAACTTGAGCAGATTTTTAAGTACGCACCCCATATGTTAAGATAAAGGTCCTATATTGCACAAAATGGATTTTTGTGAACTTTTAGTCATGTTAGAATACTGTTGCCTCATCAAAAACGTACCTGGAGTTGTACACATGTTTGAGTAATCCTGCTTTATCAGTCTGTCTAAATCTCCAAAGCTCAAAATCCTCTGTTCCACCTTGTGACGTCATCAAGCGGTAGTTTGCAAATTAACACCTTTTCTTTTTGTTCAGTCGAAATTGTCAATTCCAGAAATGAATGCTGAAATCATCCATATGACTCTAGTGAAAGAGTTTAAAAACACAGTGGAGCACTTCCTGTATTACCATATGACATCACGAGGTGGACCAGAGTGTTTCCCATTTGAGAGAAGAACACTGCCTAAATATGCGGGAGTTTTGTGTTAAACATGTGTGAATGAAACAAAACACAACTCCAGATATGTTTGTGATGAGGAAACATTATAACATAGATCAGAAAATACTCTATCTAATGAATCTAATCTAATGAACAACTACTTCTTATTTAAACACAGAATTGGCTCTCATATGATTGTGCAGATAAACAGGTCAGAGTCATAAGAGTGTACCCTGCAGCTTCTAGTATATTTCTGTATGATTTCGCTTGCTGATTATTCTGCCCTATTTCAGCCTCACAAACAGCCATCTCAATACCGGGGAGTGTAACATAAACTGCATTTTGTGAGTACGCGCTTAATGCATTAGGTCCTGGATCCTTTTAGACAGCAAAGGCCACTTGTTCTGGGGTAACTATTTTAAGATCTGAACCTGCTCACTGCTTTTGTGCTCTGCTGTCTCGTGTGGTAGATAAGAGGGGGCTGCAGGTGCAACATCCAAATGACCACAGCTGGCAAAGAAGAGAAGAGATAAAAATAAAACATATAGCCAAAAGGAAAGAAGAAACAACTGACCTCCTCTTAGTGGGTCAAATGAAAAGAGAAGACGGGACAGAACGGTACATCTATAAAAGAAAAATTGCACCATTGAAACATGGACTGTGCTGGAGGTGGCCTTGGTGCTAGAGCTGCACATTTTAAAATTGTAACTGAATTAAACTCACAATTTGAGTTACCACAATCATCAAATTGCCAAGGCTGCAATTATTCAGATAATTGAATGTCCTCTACAAAGAACAAAATATCTTCAGATTTGAGTCCTCTCTCAAATGTTAATGCTCCTAGAACAGTATACAAAGTGCACTCTGAACACAATTCTACATTTTAAATATATATGGCAAATCTAATCACAATACTTTTTTTCTCCTAAATCAGGGAACCCTACTTGCTACTGTAGTAAAATTTCTCTATCGGTTAATAATAGAAGTAGCCTGAGAGTGTAGAAGCCATTTTGACTGCCTTTCATTAGTACACCTCCAGCCTCTAGGGGGCACTGTGATTCAGATGTTTGGAGTGGAATCCCCAGGTATAAACAGAGCAGTAAATTGGCACCAAGGATTAGAACGTGCAGAGGCGTATGGTTTTTGACCATGACTATAGATCTTCCACAGTGGGATTGAGCCAAAGGTGAGCCAAATAAATTAACTACTAATTGGGGGACTCTTTTTTGTACTTTGGAAGACACACATGCTTTAAGACTTCTGTACACTTTCACCCACTTGCACCCACAGCAGTCGCTGTTTGCAAATTAGCCTCTACATTAACTGTACTGGACCCAGAAATATGAACACTCAGGACATTGTTGGAGTATTGTCCATTCAAGTCTGGCTATGCTACCATTATAGGGAGTATTATACCTATTATGACACTGGGCAGAACAAGCGGAGGTGTCCTTGATACAATAATACAATTTATCTACAATAACTCTACAATAGACCACATCATGCAGCTGAAGAAGAAACGTGGCAGAGACAAATGATCAAGTTTAATACAAAACATGGAAATAATCTCCAAAAAATAATGTAATTCTGTCAACTGGACAAAAGTAAAGTTTTTTTTAGTCTGCAAATGCATCTTTATACCCCTACATTTAGTCTACCTAAGCAAAACCAGCCATTGTGAGGCCCACTTCCTACTCACAACACCTGTTCAGTACAAGCATCAGTACAGTCTTTGTGTGAGTCGTATTTGTATGTTTCTACTTGCTTCATCAATACAGTGAATGCAAAATAAAACGGTACTTCTTACGACAGGGTGATGAATCCTATTAACTGAATACATTCACAACCACGCTCCCAAGACTAATGCTTTCAACAGCGCTTTTTTAAAAATGAGGACAACACAGCAATAAATAACATCAACTCCAAGCGGCACCTCGAGGCAAATATAGCAGCGTAATTCAGTGACTAGTGTTCACAGGTACACAGCACAGAGCAAGAGAGTGTGTGAGAGGAGCAGCTCTGACCTGGTCCCAGTTTGGCCACAGCACACAGAAGGTCGTAGTTTGATGACTGGAGTGGCGTCTTCGCTCTGGCTCCAGCCCACGGGAGGAGAGGCTGGAGGGGAGATCAGAAACTGCTTCACAGGTTGAGGGGGGGCCAGATATGACTTATCTATGTCCTCGTCTCCATTCTGGATCTAAAACATACCAGAATACATTCAGATTAGGGAGACAAAGGGTGCTATAGAGTAGGGTTATAAGATGAACATCGGTTTGAATTGTTGCAAGAAAATGGCACTTATTATTTTTCTTCTGACAAATCTAGTTGCAATGCAAGGCAGGACAGTTGGGCCCTATGATCCCAGAGCCTGTGCATACTCCACTTGGGCAAAGTAGAGCTTGAGCTTGTTGCCATTGAACTCAGACTCGTGCAGTTCGATGCGAGCGCGCGCTGCTGCCTCTGGAGTGCTGAAGTTTATTCTCACTCTGCGGAAACTTTTGAAGAGCTGGGGAGGAAGAGCTGGAACGTGACCTGCTCATCGTAGAGTCGAAACACAGCCTCAAAGCGCTCCTGTACAACAAAAGACATGAGACAGTGACTTTACTGTCCCAAACAAAGCATACAATCACAACACATCATAGACAAATAATAGCAACATAGATACATATTAAGGATTTACTTTTACAAGATTCTCATATTCCATAAGTAATGCATTTGTTACAGCTGCCCTGGGACTGACCTCGACACTGACCACTACTAAACACATAGTCACATCATTACAACATTCACACAGTTAAGGTTAAGGTTTTTCATTTGTGTTTTGTCTGTCTTGAATTGTGTGAAGTGTTTTTGAGTGTCATAAAAAGCACTATACAAGTGTTAAGTTTATAATTATGATTAGTATTATTATTAAAGTGAGGTGAGAGCCATGCCTAAGAACAATATGTAGTGCCAGACGAGGGGAATCATCACAGTTTATAGATGCTGCTACTGCACTGCATTCTGTTTTATATTGTGTAACATCACATTTTCATTTGATTATTATTTATAATGTGTATTATTTGGTTTTATTTATTTTTATTTAATACAGTTTTACACTTTAGACACATTGTAACACACTGTAACCTTTATACCAAATTCCAGCATATGTCCTTTTCACAAAGGAGTAAATTGTTTCTCCTCCTGAGAGATGAGTACCCACTGCCTCAGTGTGCACACCTGATGCATAGCCGGATGTCTCAATCTTTATAACCCAACACTCTCCATGGGCACAAACAGCCCATTGAGCTGTAGACTCAATTGGGCCAGTGCTGGGGGGCTCTGAGTAATCACAGCTCTGCACTGTTCTATTCTGTGTCTACTGCACATGGAGACAGAGCCGGACTTTCCACAAACACAACAGGTCCACTGATCTTCTATTGTGTGCTCCACTGCACATTGTCTGCTCAGGTCAGCCCTAGCTACAATGAAAAGAACAGATTTGATTGACTAGATTAATTGCTAAAGTTTATTTCAAGATTATTTTTTAAAGGGCACAAGATGTTAATATGTCCACATCTGATTTTACTATTTACAGCATGTGATGCCACTTCATTTCCTTTCCTTTCATTCCCACTGTTCACTATTACCACTACATCAGAGTGCGGAGCCTGCTTTATTTAATCAAACTTTCTGTTTTGTTGCATCAGCAAAAAAGGTCAATGAGGATCAAAGTTGCACTGTATTTGGTCCAATGAGGTTCACCTGGTCTTTGGTTTATTTATTTTAATAGATTGTTTTTTTCAGACCAAGGTTTAATTTGTTTTCATACCAGACAGTATTGGCTGCTCACTAACACTCTTCCTCAGAGTGGTCACGTGATGTTGCTGGTGGAGGGAGGACAACAGCGCCATCTGCAGTCCGACTTCTTCAGGACTTTAAACCAGGACGAGGGGGCAGTTTTACTCTCACACACCTGAGATACTGTCCGGTAGAAGCCGGGCTGCAGATGATGCTGTCGTCCTGCCTCCACAGATAGGAAGACAGCACCAAAACCTGTTTCAGCTGACCAGACATGTCACAGCAACATCACGTGACCACTCTGAGGAAACACGCAATGTATAACGATTTGATAATGTCTATAATAAAATAATGGTTAGCTGCAGTTGTAATAGTGTATATGAAGCCTCATCTCTCATATGCAGAACTGTCTGTGACTCAGTAAGCTGTGAGCTGCCCTGTGCTCTGTGCTGAACGCTGGCATCAGATAATTAAACATCTTCGTATTAACACACACATTAACACAACAACACTTTGCTTAACACATCAATGTTTACATGTCACAAGCCTAACGCTGTCCATTGTATTGACTCTGTAAAAGCCGATGGAGCTGTGCACTGACCTTCTATGGTGTGCAAGTAATACGCTAGTATTTCTAATGTATTACAACTATTCGGTCCAAAAAACAATAATACTTCAACATTTCAGACATTTGCATCATAATATACTGATCTACTTATTATCTTCTGATGGGGATTACAAAAGTCAAAAGAAAGCTGTCAGAATATTGCCTCAAAACCTCAAGTAGGACTATCAAATCCTGCCAGTACACACAGACTATTTCAGCTAACACGCAAACAACATTTATTACTATCACTCATTTTGTTGCCTGTTAAGTGTTTCTAAGTTGAATAATACAGATATAATGTTCAGCATAAGCATAGAGCAGCCCTTTAAAAAGGTGTCGTCGCTTGTGAATTTTCCATGAGCAGGTTTCACTGTCTCACATGTGATAACTGATAGGCTGCTCTGAAGTACCTCTTTACAGTGAAGGATGTTTTTGGCATGACTTGGATAGAGGATGTCAAATTACAAGGCTCCTCAAAGGTAAGCTTGCTGTGCGCCAAAGAACAACATCATATCTGCTTTTGAGAACATTTTAGGTCATTATTATTCAAAAGCTCTCTGCTGGAGGGTACGCTAACGGCTTGTCTCCATGGGGATGCTTTGTCTGGTACGTTCGAGCGTAGGGTTTTAAAATAAAGGAAAAAAAAAGCAGGTGATGCCACCAGTCCTAAGTTACAGGTCAGATCATGCTCCGAGTAAGAATGTGAGTATTTCAGCAATATGATACCTACACTGAATTAAAGCAAAATAGATAGATTTAATGCCATGGCGTGGAACATTACAAGCAAAGCAGTAGCATCTCCATGGAGAGAAGCAGGTGGCAGACCCTCCTCTAGAAACTTAAATAGTACAAGTTTAAAATTGTTGATCAGGGAAAACAGATGACATCATAGAAACAGTTGTGACACAGAATAACATCTTCTCTAAATCATTCCCCACCTTTTTCCTATACATTTAATAGGCCATATGCATACTTAATGGTTTCCGGTGCTACTAACAGGTCGCACTGTGTACCATATACTATTTAAATGCTCTCATTAATTACAAAGTGCTCTAGCCTTACGGACAGTACACACCAAGCAAACATTCCACTTCTTCTTACACAACAGGACAAAGAGAAAACTAGCCCAATGAGTGTTGAAAATCCCTTTCTAACATGCTAGTCCTTGGTTTGAAAGTGACACCAGGACACTGGCATGTGCTGATGTGTGGGACCTGAGCGGCAGCAGTCACTACAGTGAGGTCAGCATTCTCACATATCTGACCGCAGCATCCTCACATCACCTTTACATAACACTGTCCACAGACCATTTCCTGCTCCTCAACCACAAAGGACACTGTTAACATGCTAGCTGAAAATGTGTACAAATGAACAACGCTTAAATGAGTCGTAAATAATCAATACTAACTGGACTGTTGTGTGAAGTAAGTTTTCTAATCATTTAGAATATACCAGTATCTGTCAGTTTGATAGAGTTAATTTATCTTATACAAACTGAGCTCTGGGAATAATACAAAAGCTTCAAAATTTTAGTTTACTTAGTTTTTGTTGATGTTTGGGTTTTGTTTTTTTTTTTGTTTTTTGACTAATTATTTCAAAATAAGATAAACCTTTTTTGTCCCACAATGGGGAAATTACAGTGTTGTAATGCAATGTTCAAAAAACAGCAAGAAAATGCACTCTCGAATCAAGATCTAGATAAGTTTATGCTACATATACAGAAAGAGAGAGGCATGGATGTGAGTTAGCTTGAGTTTGTAAGTGAGTGAATAATTTTTGTTGGTTTTTCACAAATAAAAATGCTTTTTGAATATTGGATATTTTAAATATTAATATTGATCTAAAACAACTTCACAACAAGTCCACTGACTTTGGCACTGATTTCTGGCTGGTCCTTTATAGTATGTCACAAGTGGTCTTTCTATGACAGATACTGTCTCCTGCTAACAAAAGAATGCTTTTTTTTTTTCTCATTTGAGCCCAAAATGGATACACAAAAACGATTAATCTTATGTATCGCCAGATTTAAAAAAAAAAAAAAACATTTGTAGAATGCAGTGGGTAGTGGGCGATCGTGAAAACGGAGAACGGAAAGTCATCTTGATTGCAGAAGAATAAAGATTACTACATGAATCAAGGTGGGTAAATGAGAGGAAAGAGGAAACACCCAATGAACTGGATCATATGTGGGCTTGTGAATATATATTACACATCATCACTACAATACATTGGAGTTAGATTTAGGTTCTGTTGAAAACTAGTATTAGTCGATCTAAGTGATTTGGTCAGGATTAGCTCTGTGAGGGAGAGACTCTTTGCCTTCCAGCTCTTTCTGTCTCTGTGATCCAGGGCTGGGCTGGCAGTCTGGAGCTTTCTCTCACTGTTTCTCTGCTGTTGCAACAATGTGATTTCACTGTCCATGTATTCCCCCGCCAGATTTGATCTTGTTAAAACCACACTGGCACCGGTATAACCACAATAAACTAATATTGTAATCCACGGCTCTCGGTTGCCCAAAGAGATACCTGCTCTGTAAAAAATACTTTTGAATGTAGTTTGTGCTAATCTGTCTTTTGGGACACGTGCAGGCTTTAATACGTGTAATCCAGGAGTCAGACTGCACACGATGGAATAAGATTTGAGTGAAAACCAACAAACTAGGCCAGAAATACAGCCTAGGGTGAGTCAGGGATAAAGGAGGGCTAAAATTAGTAACATGGGTCCAATAACTAAAGAACGTTTATTTTGAGAATTTACAATTATATTACTGCTCCTGGTATGAATAAAGGCAAGTATTAAAGATTAAAACTAGATTTAATTTCTATAACACAAAAGATATTTATAGTATGTGGGTCTATAAAGCACAATAGTTGTTTGACAATAGAAAATTGATTACATAAACATGAAGGAGAGGATGTACAATTGCATTATATGGCTCTCACACTGCTTAAGTGTACTGCATGTACCTAATAGCTGTAAGGTTGTTCCAGCAACATGCAATAATGTTTGTTGTCTCACTCAGCATCACAGTATAAACCTGTGCACTACAAACACACAATCAAATCTGTTTATGTGTTGTGAGTTAGTACATAAGGCTCCATAAGAGAGAGTGCTCTCAAATGTGTGGCTGCCTGCCCACTGCACGCTGACATCACTCAAAACAGTTTACAGCAACGACATGATCGAAATGCTTTGTGTCACTGTACTGCAATTCATTTATATGGGTTCACATATGTTTTTCATTACACTAAAGCAGATGGATGTATTAAAAGACCTGTACTTTTTTTTGTTTTTTTGACGTTTGGGGGGAAGGGGGAGACATACAACTGGAACCAGATCAAAGACATTATAGGATGAGAAACATGTAAACAACACTGCATGTGACGATATATAAGACAGTTTTTTCTCTGTCGTGGTTCAACGTTGGAGTGAGAGAGCTAACATGTTCTTCACTCATGGCTCAAATTGGATACAGTTCTCTTTAAAACAACAGTCGTCCAAGATGCTCTGTTAAAATGTCATCTCGCTGTAGCATCGATAATAGTTACATAGCAACACTGACCATGGTGTGTGTGAGTGACACAGTTGTCTCCAAAATGCACAGTTCACCCGTGTGTAAGGCAGACTAACTGCTCTTGTCAACCCATATTAGCATTTTAGGACGGACATCCACCTGAGTTGCCCAATGACAACATTCTGCACATGATATTTACAATAGTGTTGGAGATTACTGTATGCCTCTAACACAGTGTGATATAATCCCCATTAAATATCATGCAAATATATTTACGGGCATAATCCAACAGTTTTATATGTTTCATTAGAGCACAAGCATTATAACTCATTTTTACTTTCTGATATGTCGCAAGATCCTTTGCCATCATTTTTTCAGGTGAGGAGGCCACCATTCTGCATGGAGATATTATTGCGTTTGTCTGGAAAGTTCTGCCAGTATTACATTAGACAAAGCTATCGCTTGCAATTATTTAGTTCCAGGTGTTTTTAATGGCTAAAAAAATGCTAAGTTTGAAAAACAGCCTCACAGTGAACTGCACAACTTCATAGAAATCAGTTTAATGCCATAGCTGTGGAAACATTCGAGGCAAGGCAGTAATGTCTTCACAAAGAAAGCATGTGGCAGATCCTCAAACCAGGAAAGTTACACAGTGTACCTTTAGCAAACCATTCTCTGCTCTGCCCTGCACACCATTATAACCTCTATTAGTAATAGCAGTAGTGCTATCAAAGTGGTTACATCATAAAGGGCTACAATCCTCCGTCCATCATCATTTCCACAACACTTTTATCTTGAAAAAAGTACGACTATATTTACTCAATGTAATTACTTATGACGCTGTTTTCCAATGAAATTACTTGCTTCCTAAAATAGTATATCCCATTGTGTAACCATTTTCTTTCTCCTGGTCTTATGTTGGCTCAGTGTAACCTGAGCCACTGCAGGAGCCTGTGCTTTGTGCTATGCCAGCCTCATCGAGACACAGCCTAACCTCTAACCGTCACCCTCGATCTGTGCCATGGCTCTAGTGTTACCCGCGACGCCGCGAGCCGTCTGATCCACCTGCCTACTGTCCCACTGCGGGGGGAGGAGGCACACCTGAGCCCCCACACAGGTCTGGAGGAGCGCTCAGTCCCTGCCAACTGATGGGTTTGGTTTCCACATGAGCTCCGAACATGATCCTATAACATCACAACATCCATCCTCCAAGTGTCTGCCGCTGCCGGTCTGAGGGTCCTCACTCACTGTTATTCAACCATGGAAAGACATTTGCTACCCTGTTGTGAGCCAATCCAAGATGGCTACTTTTATATCTAAACCAGTCACTTCTCCATCTCCTCCACTTTACCACCAATAGCAACAGCAAGATCTAGGGAGTCAAATTATAATTATACTGTCACATCATTGTACCACTACATATACGTTGGAGTATAGATTTTGATATATATATTTCATAAAAGTAAAAACTTTGCAGAAACTAAACCAGGGCAATCCAAGTACAATGTAGGACCTAATAAGGAGTTTTATCCCTTGAAGCTGACCCAATTGTCTGTGTCTAATTTCAACATTTTTAAGCCCTTCTGAGTATGGCACTTTTACAATTCCAGCATATTTAATACAGTACATTACGTCGCTATAATTCTGCTCCATACTAGCTTCCCACAATGCACAGGCATTCTTTGTTCTCCTTCGTCCAACCACCAATGATTCAGTCCTCACACAAACAGAAGCAAGGACAGTATAGCAAATGAAAGTTAACTGACCCACATCAAATAAACCTCTCCAGCGTCCTAGGTCTGTAGTCACTCCTCCTCAAGCATCATTAGTTTTGCAGGGTAAACGGTGAACTATGCAACTCCTTGTCTCCAGAGAGATGTTATTTCTTAATCCTGGTAATGTTCCACAAAACAAATATTCATGGAGACAAGCAGTTAAATGCCAACTAGGTAAGATTACAGGTCAGATGTATAGAGAGGGCGAGCCTGTTCCCAGTAACAATGCATGTTTTTCAAGGTATTTGTTAGCAATAGAAGTATCTGTAACTGAATACATGCAAGACAGATTACATTTTGATGCTACGCTTTGGAACATTCCAAAAGGCAAAACAATAACATCTCCATGGAGACAAGCAGCAAGTAAGGGACGGTGGACGCCTGTATAGAAAAGTTTTTTTTACATAGCGTAAGTTTAAGTAGTAATTTGTTCAATTGAATGTATTGTGTCAAGCCTCAGTGTATTGGATAACGAGATAGGATAAAGAGAAAGACTACTACCAAATACATTCCTTAATTGGCCCAGTGGTCGTCACGGCAATCAATATCCCACAAAACACTGGCAAAACAAAACGTCCATCACTATGTCAGCAGAATTTTGGCTCCGAGCCCTGACAGAGAAGAACAGCATCTGCAAAACAACTCTACCTCCCAAGCCACAATGTCACCCCAAGTGTTCTGTTCTGAAAATGCATTGTTTAAAGACTGTCTCAGTATTTTGTTTTGTTTGAAAGTGACAAAAGAAAAATCAAATGCGCAAGGCATTTTCACAGGCTTACAAAAGAGTGCCAAAATCTATATACATAATAGTGCGCCAGTGCCAAGCTAACCAGTCCAACTCATTGACATTCCTAAAATCTGTTGTCATAATATCAGATGGAGGGTCAGGGACCAGTATGAGCAATGTTTTAATCAACAGATCAAACCTTTTTGCCATTTTTTCATGTGTATAGGGTTGTCAAAATGATAAAAAATCAGATAATAATCAATAGTAAAACTAGTATTGAAACTAGATACTCATTTGATCAAGAATCAGTACTAAAAAAGTCACATTCAGAGGACAGAAATGAACCTTTCCTGAACAGCTTTAGAATGATCTTGAGCTGTATCAGAAACAGTATAAGACCACACAGACTAGCATAGACCAGTGGACCACTATGGAAACGACTGAGGGACATATGGCTACACGGTAATATAAAAGAAAGTACTATGATTTAATGTTGAAAACGACATTCTATTGTCTAAATAAAGAATGTGTTTTTTCATTTGTCTATTGGTTTATATTGGTCTGTTCCTTTCCTATCAAATCGAGTTTGAAATTTTTGTATCGTGACAACACGTCAGGGCCAGTAATGACGAAAATACGGTAAACATAAACCACATCAAAGAAGTCAGCATTTCATCACTTAGACACAGTTAATTGTGCCATGTAATTCTGCTCAATGTTCACCTATGGGCAGTTTAAATACTGCAAAAAAAGTTATGTAGGTAAGTCTTTGCATAAGATGAAGCTCTTTGCATAAGTTTCATCATCGCGAGGCAGAAAATTGTCAGAAAAACACGGGGCTGCCTGTTTTCTCACAAATATAACAGTTATCCCTTTAAATGACTGGTGGATCTAATGGTCGCTCTATAGTTAATTTCTCTGAGATTTGATGTCTTGGTAACTGCACTGTGTTTATGGAAAGAGCTGACATACTTTGAAGCTCATCATTGTCTCTGCATGGGGCATTCCGCTCTGACTCGAGCAATTAAAAATGCATCTCCCTTGAGCAACACAATAACGAGGTTGTCTTTGTTGAAAAGAGTTCTAGTCGTTGCTAAGTCCAGATATTTTGAGGTCTTTCTTTAGAGGGAAAACACAGTGAGGGCTTTAAACTTTCTGGGAATGCTCTCATGGCAAGTGCAGCCTACAGCATAAAGTACAGCACTAAAGAGAGGAAGGGGACAGGGGCTGGGTGATAAAAATCAAACTATTTCTCTCATCCTGTGAAATATGCTATGTTTGATCAAACTCAGACATTTCCTCTTGAATGCAGCTCTATTGTTAATACGCAGACACTATTTCTCCACCCAAAACCTCCTATTGTCAGCATCAACAATGCTTCTAGTTAGTGATGGGGGGGATAACCAATTTGCAATAAAGTGTGAAGTTTAAGAAGAAGCAGATGACTTTAGTGCTACTTAAGGGAATATAATTAGACTACTGACTGACTTTACATAAATTGTGACAAAATTAAAATGTAATCTGGCCCCAAGAAAACTGTATATTTCATTTTTTTTTTTGACATATCACCCACTCTGATATGGCTTTTCCCCTTCTAAAAACCAATGCATACTTCACAAGATACCTTTACTACAATATCAAATATAGTGCCAAATTAAGGGACTGTTTCATACATTTTAATAATACACTAACCCAGCTCACATTTGCTTGGCACAGCAGGTTTCTCTGGGTAAAATGTAAACGCAGATATTTGGATGTCAAAATGTGCCATTGAACGTACCATCAGCACACTGCACCTGCTGTAAGGACACGCGGCCACTGCGTCTCTAAATGTGTGCCATGCATTAAGATGTAGGCCTACTGTAACCATGTGTCAGCCAACTTTCCGCAGCATTCGTATTTGCTTTGCCCCACTTCTCTTTAACCATTTCATTCATTCTTTTTCATTTTTTTTTTTTTTTTTTAGGCGTCAGTGAGATCGTCCGCACGATCCCATTGAGAAAAAACGTCTCCATCCCACGTCATGCTCTCACAAAACCGTGTCAGTGAGCAGTGAGCTTGCTGTGCGTCCCGACCACCACCACGCTTTAGCTGCAGTGGAATCATCCTGGCTCCATCATCACTCATCATACCTGCATTTTGTCCCGACGTAAAGACCTCCGTGGTCCACCTCGCACGCAATGATAGTCACCATCTCCAGCTTCATGTTTATGGAGGGCATCCATCCCGCACACTGTTCCAGACGCACGCAGACGCACGAGGCAGTAGTCAAGTCTAGGGGTAAAGTAAAGTTAGGCCCGCGGGATGATGTGAGTGGAGCGTGTGGTTCCCGCAGGCGCTGCTGCTGCGGCTCTGCTTCGCTGTGATGCGGCC
>JAIEZT010000068.1:15743528-15816028 GCA_019594935.1 Periophthalmus modestus
CGTCCAGGTGTGATCTACTCTACTGCCAAGTTTGTAGCTTTACTCAAATCACTCATCAGTAACATGAACATTATGCCAGTAAGGGTATGACAGAATGACTCATAATAAAAACTCATCATCTGCCTGTGCCTCATCTTTCCTCATTTTGTACCGCTGTTTTTTACTTATTTATTTTATTTTATTATAACACTTCTATGTAGCACGTAAAAGAATGAAAACCAGAGCCAAGTTATCCATCTGTAAATGTTAGAAAATTATTTGTGTTGCATACTAATCTTATTAACCATCTTGTTCAAAAGGTGAATTTGATTAACCTTGTGAGATATTGTGTGTTTGTGAAGCAGAAGGAGCACACCTGACAGTAGGCATGGTTTCCCAGAGCTTTATGGGCCTCGTCTATCACAACACACTTGACGCTGAGCTGGACATGTGTCTCTGGACAGGTCGTTCACCATGACCTGAGGAGTGAGGAAGAACACACGTTTGGCTCTCCACACCTCCTGTCTCTGCTTTGCTGCTGTGCTTCCTGTGGAGTTATTACACGTGTTACTGACATAAAAGAAAAAGTAAGTCATATGGTTAAGTCCCTCTGAGAATGCATTACCTGTCAGCTCTGCCATGTGTGCCTGTGGATTCCATGACTTTATAACATGCTTCAATCTGTTGTGCCACAAGAGGTTTGGTGGGAGCCATAAAAACAATCTTTCCTGATGGGTACCAACGATAAAAGTTGTACATGACAACAGAAGCAATGAAGGTCTTCCCTAACCGGTCGGGAGGCAGACAGTGTGTTCTTGAAGAGAGCAGCCTCTGAGATCTTCAACTGGTACTCCCTGAGGGGGTAGTTTGTGGGGTAGATCCATACTTTGGCTGAAGAGCTGTCAAAACCAGGGAAGTCAGGATAACTCTGTCCACAAGGGGAAGTGAGAGGCAATGCACTAGACTCAGATTCTATGGTGTGTTGTCATCTGTTTTAAAGCGTGTATCATTAAGTTGCAGCGTCTTCTCTGCTTCATGCACAGCCACAATCATCAGATCATCGTCGTCATCTTCCTGATAGCCAAAAGTATTTATAGCTTCGCCTGAACTTACTGGGCCTTCTGTGGTGTAGAGGACCCGTGCCCTATTTCACTCCAAAGTGAATGTCTCGGAGCAGGTCTTGGAGCAGGTCTTGAAGTTGTGGCCTGGTACGTGCTAGTGCTGCTGCTGCTTGGAGCCGTCTTGCGCCGTGCCGTGGCTTTTTTACCGTCATTTTTTGGCGGAACCACCTTGTTTTGAGACACGACAGTGCCCCAGGCTTGAAAACAGAGTCCTCTGGTTTGCAGCACTACTCATCTTTAGACACAATATTATGCAGAACTAATACAAAAAAGTCCATGTGATGAATAGCACCATTTTAAACAAAATACACATGAATAGCATTTCCGCTGGCGTCTTTTCTAAATAAAAGTCAATATTTACTTAAACTGTTAAATAAGCGCGGTTCTAAGTTAGCATTTTATGAGCATGTAACAGGATGGATGCTCGGTGGTCTGTCTGCTCGACTTTAAAGACTCACTGCATTAAAATCACAAACTATGCTCACGAATAGATCATTTGAGTTTTAGTTTTTCAGTTTGACCCGGAACAACATCAAAAGGTTGAGTTCATCTCCCGCTCTCGTGCTGCTGGCGCGGTCGTGTTTCCATGGCGATGGACGGGTGTAGACTGGAGACGATAATCACACATTTTCAGGTAATCTTCTTTGTTTATCAGTTCCTCCAAAATGAATTATGGCTTACCACGTGACATGAAAACATGTATGTCCAGAAATATCCGTGTGTGATTTGATTTTGTCCCTCCTTCAGCCCGTTGTAAAGTTGTCATTGTGTCCAGTTCACTTTTACACTTTTATACTTCTCCCACAGGCGCGTGCACGAGGATACCTGCTGAGGAGCGAGGTGCGCCGTGCACGAGAGGATTATGAGGAAATTGTGAAGGAAATTGATGGAGATTTGCACTGTTTAAAATGGATCAAGAGAGCTCTGTATTTTCCCTACTTTACGGACACTGTAAGAATCACTCATCTGATTACATTTTTATTATGAGAAAGTTTGGTTTCCCTGTCCTGTAAAAATAACTCCCTTAAAGTAATTTTACCAAATTGAAATTGACGGATAATCTGGACTACATTACTAACAGATCTTGCAATTCATAAACATCCTCTTGTTTTGGAAAGTACCTATGAGTAAAAATCTAGCAATACTCAATATAATCAATAGAATCATTCATAAAGAGCTCACAATATGTCACTACTCCAGCATATGAATTGTGCCATATTTTAATAAATACTATATAAGAAAACTGCTTCATGATGGCCTAACTCTGCTATATTTGAGAATAAATTGTTATTAATTAATGCTAGGGCTGCAACTAATGGTTATTTTAGTATTGAATAATTTAGCGATTATTGTTTTGCTTAATTGATTAGTTTATAAAGCGGAAAGCCTGTGAATGAGAGACTGGGTGAATGTGTTTTGGAAGCTCTGTATAAAACCAGTTAATGATTACTAAATTACTAAATTAGTTGACAATTACTCCAATAATCAATTGCAATTAATCATTTAACTTGTCGCACCCCTATATATTACTACTATAGCAATATAGATGAAACTTTATTTTTTGTTCTTCTGAGGCCTAAAGCATCATGTTGTAACCCATGTATTGAGATCCGCGTCACATCTTGAGAAAATTGTGTTGTTGCATTCCTAAAAGCACATTGGCCTAGTTTAACTTAATTAGATGCTATATCAAATTATGAAGCAATGTTGACGTTTTTTGTGTGTGTGAGTTTTATGAGAAGTACAGCTGTGTAACATGTTTTTTTTCTCTGTTTATTCACAGCCCAATGCCATTTCTCCAAACAGAAGTATTGGCAACAACTTTGAAAATATTATATCAGAGGCTAATCACCACTCTAAAAGTCCAGCAGAATATGGTTCAAACAGAGAAGATGGTGGTGGTCATTCAGAGAAGATGGAAGCAGAAAGAGACATTTCCCAAAGCATGGCCTCCTCTTCTGAACCCAGAGACAGCTTTCCCACCAGTGCTCAGAGTGCAAACATGCAGACCGGAGGAGAACATCCGGTTAGAGAGAAGGATGAAGAAGGGATGGAAAGTGCCAGTGTCTCTACCACTGTCTGGAGCAGTGTAGATACAGAGCAGGGCTGTAGTCGCTCTGTCAAAGCAGGTAAATGCAATATGTATATCTCGGAAGGTTTAACTTGTGTGATATAAGTAGCAGTGGGTTACAATTACTATAGCGCTGTATTGATATATTGGACAAACAAAAGTTGTAAAACCAAATTATCCCACTGTCAGCATAACATTTTTGTCACATACAGACAAGGTTGTGATGTAGACGGTAGACAAAATAATATTTATATAAATATAAATATATACATGTTATATATGTATATTACACACACAAATAGTAATACTTGATTAAAAGGCATAAGTTGAGATAAAAAAAAGATAAAAAATAATGATTCATTACCACCCACATGACATAAGCATAAGTCCTTTGCTCAAAACGTCTTTCACCTGGGAAAAGCAAAGCTGAAATATGTGCACATCAAAATAGCCATATTTCATAAACAGAGCTCCTAGATAACTTTTCACTTTGGTTTCCATAGTTTGCTCTAGATTAAATCTAATGAAAGCAGATGGTTTGGAATGCTCAGTTGGTCTGGAAACAGTAGTCCAGGCAAGCACTGTATGGTCATGTTTAAGAACAATAAATGTGCACTGCAGTTTGAATTTTTGCAATTAGCAAATCAGAAAACAATAATTAGATGATATAAAGTGCTGTGCAAAGAACAAAATATCTTGACTCCACTAAGTAGCTATAAAATTATAAAGTGATCTACCTACAAAGCTGTGTAGTAGGTGCCTGCATTACTTAAGCAGTTAACATTCTGGTTTTCTGTAAGTAGTGTTAATGCTGACGGACATACACACAGGCACAAAAATCACATTGCCTTTTTTTTCTAATTTAGCCCAAATTGCATGTAGGAAAAAAAGAAACATGACAGAAATATTGGCCTCTATTATTCTCACTGGCATATTTACATAATTTGATTGGCACATTTTATTGCCCAAATCAGTGTTAAAATGTTTGCACTAATTCTTACTTTACAACTTTAATTACATTTTATTGGCTAAAGCAGCTATTCAGATGCCGAATGATTAATGTGATGCTTAATTCACCTTTACAAAGAGGAGTGACAAAGAAAGAAATAAGCATTTTATGGCATTCCTGGTGAAGTTACACAAATGATCTTTGGTGTTTAGTGTGAGTGGATTAACAAGCTCTCATGTCGAGAAGTGGCCTTATCAATCAGACTGGATTTACTGTGTGCAGGTCTGCGCCAATACTGCTTGGCCCGGGATGTTCCACGGACCCCAGAAGCCCTCTGTACCCATAGAAACACACTGTCCATGGAGCTCCTGTGGCTGCAGCAGGCCATCGACAGCAGGAAGAAGGTGAGGAGGAGAAATAGTGCTTCCTGCTCGTTGCTTATTTGTGTCAAAATGTGTTGTTTGGGTTTAGGATTAGCATCTTTGTAAGTACTAGATCCTTAAGCATAGAACAGAAGCTAGTACACATATCCTGTTCCCCACAAACTGAGTCAGGGGGAAAAAAATTTCAGTATATTAGCTACCTACCTTTGCTAGTATTGGTATTGCAATATTTGCTAATGGAATATAATCAGTATCGCAGCAAACAAATATATCACAATGACACTAAATAAAAATACATTTTTAATACTGAAATTATTGTTTCAAAAGCACATTAAATATTGCATTAATTTCAGTATCACAATAAAATAATCAAATTTTCATTCTTTTTTTCCTCATCATTGATCAAACCCAATTTTCAATTTAAAAAGCAAAATAAAATGGCTTTCTGTATGGATATCATGGACATTAAGAGGGCAGACTTTAATCATCGCCTTTTAATCAAAAAATAATAATAATTTGTTCCTCGAGTCTGAACTGTGCTCCAAATCACAAACCTTTACTGAGAGAGGGTTGTTTGTAGACTTCCCCAGTAAAATCTGACAATTGCCAGCCCTGTGTGTAATGCTGAGGAGCTAAATGGCCAAACACAAGTACAAGGGCATAGAAGTGACAGCACCTTTTTTGACTAATGACTACTTTGCTTTTAATTGCTGCTTTCTGATTCTTTCCCCAGTACCTGTCACTGAAGAATGAGCTGAGCCTCTCCTGACAGAAGCAGCCTGAAATGAGTTTTTATTGGTATTCAAAAACACTATTTATGTTTTATATGAGAATAAAGACATATTTTTATAAGCATTCTCTCCTAGTTGATTTGTTGTACGTAATGTAGATCGCTAGTTTAGTTGGGCATTTACACGGACAGTGCACTTAATGAGCCTGTGGGTGACTTACTGAAGCTCAAATTTCACTATTGAAAGAAACGGCAGTTGAATAGTCATACAAAAACTACTTGTTCATCAACTATGTATTCTACGTAGTATGCTGATATAAAAGTAAAGGTATTTTTTGCTGGTTGGTTATTTAAATAATAACCTACTTTATCTCATTTTTCCCCCGGATAATTATCTATACAACCAAATACCTTAAGACAAAACATGCAACAGGTTGAGTCTTTATCTTATAGATTCAGCTTAGCAACACACTGCCTCCCCTGCCTTTGTCGCCTCTCTGTGTCCGTGGTGGCTTTTATTGTGGTTACCACTGATGGGCTGGCCCACAAAGCCAGTCATTGCTGTCCATGCTGCCATGACAACCAGGAAATACTCTGAGCCGTCAGCCGAGTGTGTGCACAGGAGCAGAACGTGGTGGTGACTGGGAGTTCAGACGTATCAACACAACAGAGGGGACCTACTCTTACCTCCAGTTTACTTTATTACTACTCACATGTAAGTCTTGGATCCAATATATTCAGAATCTGTGTGCATGTGAATTTTGTGCGCCTATGTGTAAGGAGAACTCATGTAAAAAAAATGTGGTAATGTTTAAATGTCTAAATTCTGAATTTCGTGATCCTCAGTAACTTTTCTATTGATTAGTAAAAATATAGATAAAAAAAAAAAAAGTCAAAATTAGGAAAATACTGAATACTTATTTTTCTAGTTTTTCATTTATGTTTTTTTTCCTTTTCTTCTTTTCATTGAAACATTTTTATATTTTCTGTGTTCTATATTTACTTTACTTGTAATTACCGTGATCAAACATATTGAAAAAACATATTGAACAAGTATCAATACTAAAACAGTCACATCAACCTGACAGAAATTTAAAATATTAGCATCATGACAACATTACCTGCACTTCATTTAATCAAATCATCAACATATTAACAGAGTTTTACTTAACAATGTTTTCTCCTCCTCTAAGCAGCTGTTTTGTGTGATGGCTGCCGGCACTGCCACCTCCATTCTTCTGCCTCCAGTGAAGAGCGTGGTGGTCTACAAGAATGGAGACCCCTTCTACTGTGGCCGGAGGTTTGTGGTGAACCAGAGGCAGGTGTCCACTATGGAGGCTTTCCTCACTGAAGTGACTCAAAGCATCGGGGCTCCTCTGGCTGTGAGGAACCTGTACACCCCCAGGCAGGGCCACCGTGTCACCGAGCTGCAGGAGCTCAGGACGGGAGCGCAGTATGTGGCAGCGGGCTTCGAAAGGTTCAAGAAGCTAGAGTGAGTACAAGGAAACCGAGGCTCAAATTGACCTAAATATGTATATAATTACTATAAATTATATTGGTTTGCCCTAGCTTCATTATTTGCATATTATATTGAATGTATTATAGCTTTATAGAGATTCACTTTCAATGTTTGGGGCTTTTCATTTCAGTTATGTGAATGCTGGAATGAAGAAACAGCCAGTCACCCGTGAAGAAACCCAGGTAAGCATTTATTAATCCAAATATATCCCAGAGGAGTGACTGATGTCTAACAGACACCATTCAAATGTTACTGCTCGTTCAGATGTGAAACATTAAACAATATTTTCAAGCAAGACAAGACCTTTTTATCACAAAATATGTCATTCATCGTGCCAAAATTGTACTGGTTGTTTGATGTGTGGGTGTAATTTTTCTATATTTTAGTGTCAGCAAAGAATTGATAATGACAAAGATAGACGATGCAAAGGTGGTCTCTTGCTAGTGGTGATAATCTTGTTTGTGTCTTTCTCCAACAGTTTAGCTTAAGCCTTTTGTACAAAACATAAAGATTAAAGAGTAAATGTGTTCTGGGACACTGCCGTTTGTAAAACCGTCTGCTACCACACATGGTGACTTTACATGCTTGTGTTGTGGTTACTGTGGAGCTATGCCGGCAGTGTCTCCCTACATTGATTTTACAATACAAATGTTATAGCAGGGAATACACTCGTATTAGCACCATAGACCTCGTCACTCAAAATAAGATAAATAGTCAGTATAATTTAACAAGGTTAGTGTGGCTTGTATCAACTGATCTAGTCCTGTTGTGTGAAGACTTCACTGATGTGAGTTTGCATTGCAATGAGCTCTCAAATCAGACACGCAGGTTGAATGTGTCATCAGAAAAGTCTCAAAGTGACATTTGTTTCCATGGCGTCAGCACTCAAGCGAACACAAGTGGAATGATTTGGCACTGATTATACCTTATGCATAACTGATTCATAATATACAAGTGTACCACAGTCAAAGTGGGACACAGTCAAAGGTTTGTAATCCACCTTTTTAATTCCTTATGATATTGCACAAAATTTATGGGGAAAACTCTTATTTTGTCTGGTGATTAGCATTTTTGCCAAAAAAAATTAAATAAAATTAAGAGTTTACTTCTGGAGCACTCTACATCATTCCCATTTCTTAGAATTAAATGAGAGGATTAAATATTCTGAGACCTTTAAATCTCTGCCCTTTAAAACTAATTAACGTTCATTTGATTTTATTGCGTTTTTCAGATTAAAGTCATTCAAAGGCCAAATGTCTCAGCCAAATGGAGGAAGTTCATTCCAATACCCTGCATTATACAGTGAGTATATGCATAGAATTACATTAGGCATTAGCTGTTTATAGTTTTATCTAGCTACTATGAAAGTGCTGTTTTTGCCGTTAACTCTACTTCAAACCTGATTTAGTAAATATAAGTTTCAGCTGTGGTGGAAGGTAGTTCAATTCAGCACTTTTAAAGTAGTAGTAACCCTCCTGAGTTTGTTTTTGACTTGGCTTCTGTCCTGCCCTGTTTGTATTTGTATTAGACTGTTTTTTGTATTTTAAGTGTGACCATCAACCTGTCCAGGGACAACAGATGGAAATTAGCCTGTGGCTAAAATCTGGCATATTTACATATGTATCTTATGTTCATCAATATGCACTGTCCCTTTTCTAAATAAATAAATTAATTAACATGTCTTTCATTAAAGGTACACTGTGCAACCTGCTTGTCTCCATGGAGATGTTACAGTTGTGCCTGTAATTGTCCGTAATATGGCATTCATCTTATTTATTTTGCAATTAATTACAACTCTTGCAGGAAATATGTTGAAAAAACATGCATTCTTACTGGAGAGGCATCAATGCTCACCAGATGTCATTTATAACTTGGCCTGGTGGTGTCTTCATGGAAATAGATACATTTAATGCCATACTGTGAGGCATTCCAGGCAATACAATAAGATGACAAACAGGTGGCAGACCCTCCGCCTCAAAAGTTACAGTGTACCTTTAATTGGTTATAATTGCGTAACATCATCATCACCATCATCATATTCTTTTAGTGTCTTCCGCAATGGAGATCTCCTGTGTCCACCATTCCGCTTCATCATTCCTCGTAACATGCAGCAGGACTTGGAGCAGATTCTGAGTTTAGTCACAGACAAAGTTAGTTTACGGACTGGCGCTGTACGCAGGTAAGTGGGAAAGAAGTCAAAATTTGGAAAATTGGACAGGGACTAATATATTACTTGTCCCCATTGTGCTTCCTCAGGTTGTGCTCTCTTGAAGGAGTCCCCTTGTCCTCAGCCTCTGAACTGGAGACAGGCCACTCATACGTCGCTGTGGGAACGGAGAGGTTCAAGAAACTTCCATATGAGGAGCTACTGGTCTCAAAGGCTGCAGAGAGGTATTGTTATGCGAGCTCATATGTGTGTAGTGTGGTGTTTACAGCTGAAGGGCTAATGGCCGACAGGAGACGATTTATGATCACATCCAGTGCCCTCTGATCCCTCACCTCTTTTGTCCTCTTCTTTTTGGAGGCATTACCCGGGAAGAGGAGGATGCTCCGGAGGAATGAGGTACTTTGTCAAATTTACTTTATTTTTAGTTGCCAGTTTTGTCAGCTTTTTAAATGAAATGTGGTTCTGGTGAAGCAAGCGTGGAAAGTAACAAATGACGAAAACTCATGCAATTATATTGTAATTGAATACATTTTTTGAGTAGTTTCTTACATTATAAATCATAGGTGTTACTGAGTACAGCACAACTCAGCTTTAAACTGTTTAATAATCAGGTTTTATATAAAAGACTGATCAAAAATATTATGAAAATTGCATAAAGAAAGTTACTAGTATTTGAGTTGTCATTTTTTATGTAAATTTTACCTTTGCAGCAGTTAACTACATTTTAGCCTATGTTTTAAATTTTCCATACTCTTTCCACCACTGAGATATATTTAAAATGCTGTGACTAAATGTAAGACTGCATTCAGGTCTCTTACTCGTATCTCATTATATTCTCATAATAACATGTAACTTCTTTGCTTTTAACTGTCAATACTGGAATTATACTTCATTCTCGCAGAGGAGCGGCTTAAACAGATAAACGAGTGAGGTGCAATGACTAATGCTGCTTTAAAGCCCAGCAGTTAATGATAGCGGTGTGCCAAAGAGCATGATGGAAACTGACAGACTGAGCTTCAGATACAATAAGACAACAGGTGTTTTTTGTATTGTCAGAACAGAAAGGAAGTAAATGGAACAGAAGACCAATACAGTGACTCTGCTCTGCTTAACTCACCAGAGGTAGGATGATTAACATGGGAATTGCTTTTTCAACACATCAGTTGCTCATCTCTGTGTGACTGTTCGTCTTCAGTCTGATGAACGAAGAGTGAAGTCAACTGGGGATGAAGCCACTCCCCCACAGGCCTCACAGCAAAGATACAGAGGCGTGAACCCAGAACATCCATCAGCGTTCTTCTCCAGACCCGTTAAGGTGCGCAAGAGCAGAGGATATCCACTCACCAATGGAGCAGGTCAGGAACAAGGACATATCTAAAGTCTGATTCGTCTTAATAAGGTGCTGATTGAGACTGTCCTGCGTTGTAGCTCGGCACAGCGTGTTCAAACGACCAGGGCGGAGGAGGGAGAGAGGAGGTGCGAGGAGCAGAGGAAGTAGCAGAGGATGAGAATACAGCCACTGAGCTTCCCATCGACCAGGTCAGTAAATTGTGATTAAATAAAGTTACTGTGCAATGAATCAATGCATAACCAGGTCCAATAAGGGGCAGCTGCATATATGAATAGAAATCAGAAAAGATATTTGAAGTCTGTTGTGTTGAGGTGCCTCATCCTCTGTATTTGATCCATTCTTCACTGCTGCCAGGCCACCCTGTTAACCTGTTGGCAGCAAGGATTGTAAAAATCATCTCCATAATTATAGATTAAAGTAGATAATAGTTTTTGTGTGAACACCTTTACTAAAGCGTATCATTTCAGAGAGTGGCAGCAAAACGGTGGAGGACGAGGAAATAATTGCCACAGAGCCTTTAGACAGAAATCAGGTATCAATGAATTTAACATTTAATAAACTAATGATACACTTCTGAAAATTGTAATCAATATTTGTGCATAGGGAGTGTCATCTAGAGCGGATGATAACCAGGAGACTTTTGAAGATGCTGAGAGCAAAATGAACAAAATCAGCGATTCAACAGAACATGAAGAAACACAGGTGCACATAAATCTACTTGTGCTTTAAAATATCAAGTCAACCATCAATATGTAACTTTCACTTCTCTTTAAAGGATCAGAAAGAGATCTTACTAATGTCAAGGCCTTCATCTCAAGAAAGAGTAACAAAATCCCCAAGAGTAGAGGTGTGTCCACCCCATATAATACATATAATATAATGTTACAATTTTTATACCACTTTTTTTTTTTTTTCTTTTCAATAGACTCCCAAAACAAAAGAACAAAAGCCCCACCCGCAGGACGTTGTGACAAATGAGGTTGTTGTCTCATCGTAGGGTCAAGCGTGAGACAAGGGTAGGGAGTGTCTGTTTATTTGTGAGTTTAAATGAATGTAAATCACACTGGCTATGACATAAAATTATTCAGAAAATTGTAATCAACACTCCACCATCTAACATTGTGTTGTTTTCAGATAACACCCAAGACATCTGCTGTGCTAAGTGTATTAACATGACACAAGACTGTCATTTATTGCAAAGTATGAACCGTATGAACAGTATACAGTATATTATTTTACATTTACAATAATAAACATTTCAAACATTACAAAAATAAATAAAGCCTTGCTATATTCATGCATTCATCATTGGTCAAGTGTTGTGAATTTTAATCAAGTAGAAAGAACCATTTACATGTAAAGGTTAACAGCTTGACAACAGCCTTGCCATCACTGTCAACGGCAATTAGCTTGTTCCCTTAGAAACATGCTACACCAATTACAAGCTCCATGCTAAAATGTTTTTGTTTCATTTAAGTGACTTGTTCAGCTGTTGTCCCTGGGATGGAGCAAAGACAAGTTTTACAAGTTAACAGCCTCCATTTTCTTTGTGTCATAAATCTACTTAAAGTCCTAAGTGAACCTTAAATGAACCTTCTTTGTGTCAAGAATACCAGATAGAGGCTCTGAAGCAGAGGAGACACTGTTTGAATTTCAATGGCATCTCAAATCATTCAGATCCTTTGCCGTGCTTAGTGCAAATAAATGCTTTATTAAGCCGTCTGCACATATCCAAATAGATAGATTCTCAGTAGCTGGTGCTAAACTTTGGTCTTGCTCTCTTTTGATGGGTCCATTGAACTCATGACACACAGAGTAATGCCGGTCATGGTTAGGAACATGCCTGCAACAGCATCTGAGGAGACAACACACAAAAAAGTTAGAAAAGGAGGGATTTTGTGTCCAAAAGTCATGATTACCAGTGTTTTATATGCTGTCTCTTACATTTTCCTCCAAATTCTTCACCCAGTAACTTCCCAGTTATTAAAGTGCAAAGAAATGTCAAGGAGTTGGTTACAGGCACAGCAAGAGATAATTCTGATGAGAAGACACAAACATTACATTTCCAAGAGCATGTGGCATTCTGCTTCTGTTTTGGGCCATCTAGTTAAAAAGTATTTGATATTCAAAAGCATCACTTAATTGGCTAAACAAAATAAAGTACAGAAATCTATTGTAATAAGTATGTAATATGGTTGTCAAAAGTATTGAAAATCAGATACTAATCGATACTAACACTAGAATCAAAACTAGATACTCATTTAAGAAAATTTTTAAAAGGTCACATTCGCAGGACAGAAAATGAACCTTTCCTGAACAGCTTTAGAATGATCCTGAGCTGTATCAGAACAAGTATAAGACACATAGACTAGTGTACTCCCATGGACCACTGGACTGCACAAGGCCCCATGGTAATATAAACAAAGTACTATCATTCAATGTTGAAAATAACATTATTTTCTCTAAATAGAGAGTGTTTTTATTATCATTGTGGTATCAGAATCAGTATCAAGTATATTCTTTATTAAAAATGAAAACTGAAATTTTAGTATTGTGACAACACTTGCAGCCTAATGATTTTATTGGATGTTAATTTTGTATGATGCATCAGAATTTTTTTATTTGCCTCGTTGGTAGAGCAATAGCCTTAAAAACAGTGGATCTCCCATAGAGTTACATACACATAGGCCCATGTCCTCCATCTGAAATTATGATGTTATAAAATTATAGAACATAAACACAAACTATTCTGAAAGATACTCACCCGTTGTGGACAGTGTGTAATAGTATACCAAAGACCCACTCTGGTTCAGGAGAAATGGTACAATGTACTGTGAAAAGACAGGGGCTATTTAAATTATGTAGACTCTTTTCAGCCCACACTTTAGACTAAGCACCTCTTCCTCTCAATAAAGAAGTAATGTGTCACTTAAGCTTACACTGAGGTTGAGCAGGAGAAACTTGAGCTCGGCCAGGAGCTGGGCCACTCTACTGGACCGGGCCACGGTCTCTATGCCCCGGGTGCCTCTCTTCAGGAGAGGATTAGTGCAGCCCCACAGCACGGACACCAGCACCAGGGACAGCAGCTCCACTGACACAGGGGGACAGGGGGAACGTTAGGGAGACTTATGTTCAAAACGTGTAACATGAAGTGCGTGTAAATAAAACGCCACAGAAAATTGGACAATGCCATTTTAAAGAGTTGCACAAGATCATAAGTGAAATAAAATTCGATTTGAGCAGGCTAAAACTGTTTAATAGATCGGCCTCCGCAAATACCCTGTCTTTTATTGTAGAAAATCTTGTAGTTTAGGTTTACGCCTCTGCAAACATGTTCTTAAATGCAAGAGATTCTGGTATTAGTTTATCAGTTCATATTTCAGTCTTATCTCAAATGCTCCTGGAGTAGTTTACAATGTGCACTCTGAACAGAATGCTACTTTTTAAACATTATTTCTTTATTAATTTATTCTATATTTGTCACTGACCATGTGCAAAGTCACTAATCTTAAGAAAGAAAAGATGATTTGTACCAGATTTAACTACGGCTACTTTCCATCTGCAGTCCCTGGGCAGGTGAACACACATTAAAATACACATTTCATTACAATTACATTATAAAACTATCAGTGCATGATTAACATTAGTAGTAAAATACAATAAATGTCCCCAAGTCCAATACAGCATGTTTCCTACAGTCCAAACCAATTTTTTTAAATCAATTCTGTGCAGGTTCTTACAGTCAATACAGAACTTTACAAATTAACTAGACGGATGTGGACACATTTGATTATCTAAAGTGTACTTTTTCAAATTTCTAGTAAAATTATTCAAATCTACAGACAATTTGAGACTGTCTGGAGCTGATTCCTCTGTCTGATGGTTTGTAATGAAAAGGCTGCCCGAGGAAAGGCCCAGGATTTAGGCAAATCATTAAAATCGCAAGTCGCAATCGCAATACTTGTCAGAAAAATTGTGATTTTTTTTTTTTTTTTTTCCGAAATCTTGCAGTCCTACTATTGTATTTTATCCACAATTTTAAAGTTGGTCAGTGCTGTCAACTTCCTTAGCATTACATTAGCATGCTATCCTGGCGTCAAAGCTAAACTCGTATGGTAAACATGTAACTGCAATAATTTAGTCGACGCTGTGATATAAAATCGTGCGTGTGTCTAAAAGATGTGTAAAAGAATGAATCGCACTGACTCAAACTCACCCACAGACACCATGTTGTAAACAGTGGCATGTCCTCTCAAGTCGCGTTCACGAAAACACTGCTCTTGCACTACTGCTCGAGCTCAATAAAGGGCTGTTTAGTACAAAAAATGGTTTCTCTTTGTATCTACAAATTTTATCTTAATAGCTGGAAATGCATTAAATTGATTACAAGACCGTGTGTTTATTGTGTAAGAAAAAAATACAGGAAAAACTGGGTACAGGTTCATCAAAGAAAAAAAAAAACACCGTCGACTCCTATTGCTCTTGAAAGCAGCTCTTAAATGTTCTTGTCGTAGCGCAGTGCGGCCAGCAGAGGGCATCATCAGGCCAATGCAAGTCTACTTTGAATTCTGCTCTAACAACTAACCACTTTTATTTAAGACATGAGAAAGAGACACAATTAAGAAATATTACTGTTTTATTAATAATATTATTTACTCTTTTAACATTAACACAATTAGGACAGTGGTAAAGTGCTAAATCCTTTGGTATCAACTAAAGGATTCACTGGAACAGTTTGTGAATATATCAATATTCATTATGCACTGCACAGTAAAAAATATTATCACAAACATCTAAACATCTAATCTACATAATTATATGTACAAGTTAATGTAAAATATTATATAATATTGTCAACAATATACATTGTATACACACATCCTTCATCATCCTTTTGAATACAGAAATGTACATTGTTTGTAAATATAGACCACAGATTGCCGGTTCATATTTGTGATAGCTCTACTTGTAAAACTGCAGACTGACAACATTGCTGTACACAAGCATGAGCAGTGTCCACTCACAATGTGTCTTTACTGTCTGTTCAAAAGTGACAAAAGAGAACTCTGAAGGAAAGATGAATGCTCTTTCAAAAGATCATTCTGTATCCATGGTTTGGTTTTTTTTTTATTTTAGAATAACAAGATGTCTCAAAGCCTCCAGTGAGCCACAACAGTTGGGTTCATTCATGTCCTTCTTATATGATTAATGTTAACTGGCACTAGAGTTCAGTATTTACTAGACAAAATAAGGCATCACTGAATGACTTCCATATGCAGATTTACTTCCTCTTCGTGTCAGTGCCTACCTGTCTGGGCATTCAAACTCTACCTTTAAGTGCTTGCATTAACCTGTCACCTGACTGTATATAGCATGAATGTGGTCCTGTAGTCCTGCTATAGGAGAACATTTACTTCATTGTACTTGACGTAGTCTCTGTTCAGTCAGTGTTGATGTCTGTGATGACATTATCCACATGGTTATGTATTGTCCATGGTGGCCAGTTCGTGAATAGTCACACAGTAGATGCTGCACTGGAATGCTCAGTATTCTCGTCCACACTGCTGAGCTCTACACGAGGTAGCCTAAAGCTCCCTAAAGTATTTTCTGATAGGGGCTGGGAGCTCTCTTCCAGGCTGCCTAGCTCGACTCTGGGGAGTCTGAAACTGTTTTGAGAGGGGGGCCGGGAGCTCTCTTCCAGGCTGCCTAGTTCGACTCGGGAAGTCTGAAACTGTTTTGAGAGGGGGGCCGGGAGCTGTCTTCCAGGCTGCCTAGCTCTGCTCTGGGAAGGACAAAGCCGTTTTCTGAGGGGGGGTTGGAGGCTGACATGTTGCCCGACACAGAGCTGACCCCCCAGTGGGTCATGGGCATGTTGGTCTGGGCGGTGGTCTGGGACACCTTGGGACGAGGTTTGGATGAATTGCCGAGGACTCTGGAGACATGTGTCCGCCTGCACACAGAGGAGAAGAGTTACAATAAAATTTTGTTTATATCAGCACAACTAAAGACATGTCAGCAGGATATAGCCGTTAGTGTCATCTTTGTTGTGTTTGGAAGTACTGAGCATGATCTAATATTTTGTCACTGAATGATAGAATGAAACATTTGTATAGTGTTGAAGGAAATGGAGGTAACATTATCACTGTTGAAACTGCTGCCTTCAGTCAAAAGTGATGCATCCATCCCCACATTTCGTTTATTTCACTGGTCAGACAAGAATTTACACTTCAATTTTCTAAAACTGAAATCTAAAATCTAGAATATTTTTTTTTACAAAACTTACTATTGACTTAAATGGCTTCAAGTACTGCAGGTAACTATAAATGTACTTACTATAGCTGTAGTTAATTTCTAACTTTTGAAATATAGTGCTGTATTTACTAGCCTCTGGGGGTTTTCTGTGGTGTCTGTTCTATTATATTGGTATACTTTAATACTCTGCTGTGTCTTTACCATTTCACAATAGTGAAAAGTGAAATGTGCCAGTTAGACATTACTGCTTCAGTTCTGTTAAGTTCAGTTCAGAACTAGAAGAAGCTGCTTGGATGATCTGCAAAACCAGAGTAACTACGTACCTTTACATGTTTTTTTATTGTTGTTTTTTCAGATAGACAGATAGAACACTAGTGCAGACTTCCCCATGTTAAATCAAAATCCTCATAAAGCATTTTAATTACACAGCGTGTTTCCCCATAACATGATAAAAGACTACAAGCCACTGCCGGTGCTAAAAACAGCACCCATCTTTCATGTAGGAATTGTCTCTCTATGAGGAATGTGGCCTTACCGGTTGTATGTTTTAAGTATGATCAGTAGAAGTGTGAGAATAATTATGATGCCGATGACAATGATTGCAATCATGGCTCCCGAACCTGAAAGAAACAAAAAACATGTTTAAGTAGAATTGGAGACTGATTATTACGTTGAAAGATTTGCATTTTGACATTTTCTCCGACCACGTGTTGGATATAGCTTAGCAGCACAGACACTGCAAACAGTACTGGTGATTTTTAAAGCCACTCCTGTGCAATTCATCTGGATTTGACAGCCTGACGCAACCCTTATATATTCATGACACTTGGCTTATCACACCTTTGTAGATTAGAGAAAGAAACTGTAATCCAGGGATGACCACATCATATACAAAGCGTCTGCATTCAACATATGTGAAATGCAGCGATGTGCGGTGAGGTTCACGGCTGGTGAGGCACTGATGTCATCACAATCAGATTTACAAATATATAAATCAGGTGTCTGTAAATCTGACCCCGGGTCAATTTCTCTCCCAGTGACTTGGGACCAGAATAAAAAAGAATTTCAAAATAAATGTTCGGAAGTCTGTATGAAATAGCTCTAATAAAATTAAATAAAAAGCAAGATTGTTTTGTATTGTTTGTTATCCTTATTCTGATTCCCAATTTTCAATGGATTGAAGTCATTAAATTTCTTACCATTTCGTACCACTCTGTTTGAAAAGAGCGAGTTTTTCATCCCGTCGTCTGGAGCAAACCCTTTAGCTCCTTTAGCGTTGGTTTTCCTTTACTTATAATGTCCTGCTTCGACCCAAAGTCCAATTTAGAAAACTACTTGAGCTTTAATATGTAATCCTCCATTTAAAAAGTAGGGCCAAACAAGAAGAAAAAAGTGACTTGCTAAAGTTGACTTGCTAACTCTAAATGGTAGTTTGCGGCCCCTATTCTGAATTACAAGAATCCCTGGGCTCACGAGTGCCCCCTAACATGAGGGCAGGTAACTGCGTGCCTCACCCGGCGCCTTTTCACAGCCGCTTAAAGCAGCAGCGTCACTGCTGAGCTACAGCACAGTCAGTCCATGTGAGGCACGAACGGCCGGTGCCTCACCGTACATCTCTTCTCAGGATTTCAACGGTAAACATAAAAATTTCGAGCAAAAAAAAGAATAAAATTGCAAAGTTAAATAGAAAATAACTTTATAGTACAAATTATTGGATAAATATAACCATTTCATTTATTTTTTCTCTGTGATGACTGGTGAGGCAGTGCCTCACCTGCCTCACCTGACCGCACGTCACTGGTGAAATGTCTTAGGTGGATCATTTTATTTTAAAGGTGCCTTCACAAAGGTGCCTTTTCTTCACTCTGCTATTGATGGGCCTGTACCCAATTTTTCCTGTATTTGAAAATGTCTCTTGCCCCAGAACAGATATATTGTATAAGCAGTAATAATTAGATAGAGGCCTTTAATGCTTTGCATCTTAAAATTATGTGTCAGCACATGCCCTCTGCTGGCAAAGGAGGGAAGTGCAGATTGGCCCGGCAGCAGAAAACAAAGGTCAAAAACAGCAGATACATGATTTGTAGTGAGAAACATTGACGTGTTGAAATAGTTTCTGTTCAGAAACGGATCACCTTAGTAAAAAAACAGGCTTAAACAGGAGTGAATGAAAAAACATGCACAGTGCAACTTTTCAGCTGAAGGGTGCGCCATTTTCTTGTCTCCAAGGAGATGCTATTGCTTGGCCTGTAATGTTCCACAGTATGGTGTTTATCTGGCTTTTTTCAGATGTTTTATTGAGGTACTTTGAGTTTGGCAGAATATAATGTTTTTCAAAATGACTATAGACTGCTGGACCTGGGGTGTATAAAAAGAATGGTTCTTGCTTACTTTGGATGAGGATTTGCTCTCTGGACTTGGTAGTGGTGGGTTGTGTTGGCTGTAGTGTTGGTCACAGGTGAGACAGTTGAAGCTTGCATTTTTAGCAATAACCTGAAAAATAGAACAGGTGAATAAATCAGGTTAAAGCAGTTACATTTACTATAATAGATAAGAGCTCTTTTAAAGCAAAGCAAAGCAAAGGTCTGGCGACAGTCAATGCATATTTGAAACTCAACACTTTGCTGGAATCTGAACATTGGTAATTGGAGTTAAACATTTGCCTGAAAGCCACAGATCAAGTGTTAGCATCCTAACAATCTATCACATAGTTTCATGACTATATACTAGCATCTCTTTGTTTAACTTTGTACTGCCATCATCGAGTCTGCTGCAAACATGAACGCCATGAAACGGCCCAGTGTTTGTACAAGTCAAGAACTATGTGCTTTGTAGCACATGTGAAAAATGTGAAACACTGTGAAAACACTTAGAATAATGAGGCTACCACACTAAGGCTAAGATAAACTTTATTGTCCTTGTAGGAAATGTGTCATTTGCATTTGACCCATCCCTCAGTGGCACTGGGGCAACCTATCAGGGGCAGTGGGCGCCGCAGCACACCAGAGGCCCATCCCCAGATCTGGAGCTAGGCTTGGTCAGGATGGAGGATTTACCTATGCTGCATGTTTTAGATTGATAAGGAGATTGGGAGTAACTATCCAGATACAGTGAGTAACATGCAAACTGCACATAGAAATGCCCAACCAGCCCAGGAGTTAAACCTAGAACCTTCTTGCTGAGAGCCATGAGTGTCAGCCACCCAGCCAACGACCGCCAACATGGGCAAATAAAACCCATACAGGGACATCATCAGTTTGCCAGAATATGCCTAGATGGAATAACATTTCATTATGTTCAAATATTACAGGAAATTAATGCAGGTCTAATGTCCCCAAAACATAGCCACCCCTTAATCTACTATATGCTCAAAGGTCCATTGTTAAAATTGTGCATAATTATACAGTAAAATATCAGGAGGACAATTAGGCCAACTAATTATGAACTATATATATTAGTCTTTTAGGGTTGGCTCCCACATACCTCCTCATGAAACATCATTTAGGCATCTAACCATGGCGCCGCTGAACAAATTATCAAGACATTAAAAGCTACACGATGTAACATTTCCGAAGGAGGGGCCAACTACTGCTTGTTTCCATGGAGATGTTATTGCTTTGCTTGAAATGTCCCACAGAATCTCCATGGAAGCAAGCAAGTAGCACTACCACCACATCAGGTCATGGGTCAGTACTGTGGAGAGACTGTTAAGGGTAAGGGTGCTTTTTTTTTTTAAGGAATAACCTTTAAATACAACCATAAATTATACTCTTCAGCTCTCGTACTGTTCAGAACTTTATTATGGGTTACATTAATCTGCAGCATTAAAGAGGTCACTGAGTCATGAGGTGTGGCTGCTCTGCATAATAGTTGCGGTTTAAGTCGTAACCAAATCTTCAAGAACAAGTCTGGATGGATATGTAGAGATTGGAATGACAAATTTGAATACAAAATATTCAATTGAAAGTCTTTCGTTTTCAATAGAGATCTTTCAGTCAGCATGCATATAGGTTAGTTATGTAGCTGAGGCTGTTAATGATAAACAACACTATAGGAACACGCCTGGCAAATAAGCTAAAGCCTGAAACACGTCTCACAGACATCGAAATATGAGAAGAAAGTCACCGATAGTGGCTTTTACGCTGAGGTTGATAGTTTCAACTTTTGGCCTATATCAAAGGTACACTATGTCATTTTCCAGAGCGATGCAAACTATCTCCATGGCGACAAGCAGGTAACGTCACCAGTCCAAGTTGCAGGTCATATCTGCAGAGAGGCACTCAAAGTAACAATACATATAGTATATATAGTTTCCTGAGCCATACTTGTAATTGAATAAATACAAGATCGTTCGATTTAATGACAGACTGTGGAACATTTCAAGCAAACATCTCCCTGGACTCAAGCAAGCGGCAAACACACCACCAGAAAAGTTACCTAATGCACCTTAAATGAAGTTTTATATGAAAATATTCGATTGCGGTTGTTCCCTGGCAGCTTGGCGACAGAGGTGTAAGACAAGGATCCAATAGAGGTGCGTATGGTACATCTTATCCTCCTGTATTGCACAACCTGCTCACTGTGTTCACAAACTATTAGCTGTGTGATAAGTACCGGTGTATATTAGCCTGCTGTTTGCTGAGTCTCTGATAAGTGCTGCTTTCGTTACTCCAGAACAAACATGTTACACTGAGCGGTCTGGATCTGTAAAGAACATGTAAAAGACCTAAAGTAGTCTAGTAGTCTAATATATTTTGATAAGTCCACTATGTAAATTTTCTGGCGGTTTGTTCCCATGGAGATGTTGTTGTTGGTTTAGCATTAAACAAATCCATCTTGCATTTATTATTCAATTACAGGAGCTTTATAGCAATATAGTAAATACAATAAAAACATGCTTTGACTTGGAGTGGGCACGCCTCTCCACAGATTTAACCAAAACTTTTTTAGCTTTTTAATCTGTAGATATTATTAACCAAGAAAGTAACTAAATATAAACTGTTTTGGGTAACTGTACTTTTCTTTTAGACTGAAACAGTTTAATTAATCATGTTCCATCCATCTATCCATTTTCTTCCGCTTATCCGGTGTCGTGAGGGCAGCGGTCTAAGCAGGGACTCCCAGACTTCCCTCACCCCAGACACGTCCTCCAGCTCCTCCAGTGGGACCCCAAGGCGTTCCCAGGCCAGCTGATCATAGTTAATCATGTTTTTTTCTACTGAAACAGCAGATAGTAACAGTAAATAAACCTAAACCTTTAAGCCAATAGTAATGTACTTTTATTAAATATACATTTTCAGTTCTCTTTCCAGCACTGAGGGTGGAGACAGGGTGGAGACATTCAGTAAAAATCTGGTTCATAGTAAATGTTCATAGTCACATTTTTA
The DNA here is from genome assembly GCA_019594935.1 of Periophthalmus modestus. Taxonomy (NCBI): domain Eukaryota; kingdom Metazoa; phylum Chordata; class Actinopteri; order Gobiiformes; family Gobiidae; genus Periophthalmus; species Periophthalmus modestus. The sequence continues at coordinate 15,765,438 of JAIEZT010000068.1, forward strand.
TTTGGTGCTTTTTCCACCTTCAAGGCCCTCGCACACACTTTTGTCACTATCCAAACCACCTTATCTCTACTGTGTTTTGACGTTGTTGCTAAAGTTACAATACTTCCTCAAATCTACGGCGTTAAATCATTTCGCACAGGCTGATGACGTAACAAGGAATTATTTACAAGCAGCACCGTGTAATGTTGACATTTGACATTCTCATCTAGTCCAGCATTGTTCAGAATCTCTCGTAGAAATTCGCTCGGACCTGAGGAAGTACACGTCTGACCACTCAAACATTCCACTGTCTACTCTGGATGGTTCTGATGTCACTAGGTGTGTCCATATAGTTCAGTAATCACATACAATTAAACAATCCAGCTCAATAGTACATAATTGGAGGGTGAATTAGTTGCTGGTTGACTAGAGCAGTCTAAGTAAACATCCTCTCAGACGTCATGAGATACATCGTGACATCCTGGGGTCAATAAAAGATGGGAGTGGAGCAGACCAGCACATTTAACGACAAAAATATCACTGATTATTAAGTCACAATGATTCTCCAACACATGTTATTACAAGAGGTTTTTTTTATATATACTCGCCAATTTATTCATTGTTAGTTAGCTGAAACCTGCTACTGTCTGTATAATTGGTATTCACTACAACAAACACCTGGGATGGCGTTAGCTGTCATATCCTGTGGACTCAGCATATCATTATAGGTTTGTTATTAAGAGAAGAGCTCATCCTATTGTCTGATGGAACTATCTGTTTGAAATCCATAAGCCAAAACTTTTAACAGCATGTAAAATGGTGTTTAGTCAGTATTATAAATGCTCATCATCACTAAAATCTAGACTGGATGTGAACATGTTGGCTCAGTACTAGAGTGTATAGTGAAAAATTGACTTTTCAGAGATTTTAATCATGTTAATAGTTGTTTCTCTTCTCGCTCAAAATTGTATTCAGAGTAATTTGTGTGTTGTTTTTCTTCATATTTTTGTATGCAAGACATCATTGCTCTGATCGACCCCTGTTTTTGCCCGCTGCTCTCTACTTACTTCATTCTCTAATTTTATGTTCTTAATTGGTGATACACGTAGGATTTGGAAGCGTCACGTAGTCATTTTGGAAAAGGGAAAAAAAATTCCCTACTCGCTAGTGGGATCTATACATTGGAGGCGCCGACAGTTGCACAGGTCTTTGCTGTGATGACATTTATGCCAGTTGCAGTTTTCTGACGCGGAAGTTAGCAGACTTTTTTCCTTTATTAAGTCATTTTAGATGAATATTTTGCGATTTAAAATGTGCAAATGATAACAAAATGATCCACAAGTGTGTTAGATTATAACTCTGTAGCAGATGCAAGCACAATATGTCTTCTTCAAGAAATATTAAAGAAGACTTGTTATGCTTTTTGCATGTATATACAAAGATCATCATTTTGTTTGTTGTACACAGTATAGAATTAAACGCCCCAATAACAGACTTTTAAAACTGTAGAACTGATGAGCCCTGCTTCTTTATGGTGCCATTTAACAAGAAGCACATTTTCATTTGCTTGTTTCTATTGTTTATGGCTATTTTAAAAAAAAAATGTAATAAGCGTCTGTATGAAGAAGTGGGTGGGGATAGGGGGTAGGTGAATGTTGAAATTTTCTGAACACTCAAGTCTCAAATACAGGACAGAACAATACAGGATCACGCAAATGTGTGAATCAATCAAAATACTAAGTAAACTAATGATAAGGGGACACCACCAAAAAAAAAAAACATATATATTATATATATATATATATATATATATATATATATATATATATATATATATATATATATATATATATATATATATATATATATATATATATATATATATATATATATATATATATATATATATACATGTATATATATGAATGTATTACTTATATTAAATTGCCTTAATGAAGTGTCTGCTGACATGTTGTTACAGTTCTAAAATGTGTTGTTAGGTAACTGTGACCTGGATGCAGAGTTAATAATGAGCGAGCTCCCAAACAACAGTCCGATGGAAACAGCCACACGACCTTTGCTGAAAAGGTCAACTCTAAAATCTGTGACATCATCGCGAGAGTCCTGTCAACGCGGCTATCTACTTCCACTGCAAATCCAATATCCTCTTCTGCAGCGCTGGTAAACAAATCATTTCAGCAGACTCACAGTGTGCAATGGGAACAATTAGTTTCCTCTTTTTACAAGGAGAATTTCACACAGCAGCCACACTGCCTCCCATCTCCACATATCAAAGGATGTTCTGTCTCATTCAATATTTAAGCAGACAAGCTCAAGCTGCACTCATCATAAAACACAAGAAGACTTATGGTATATACTGCAAAACAATGCATTTTATGTTAACTTTTTGGCTACATCATTCAGTTTTGGTTGTCAATAATTAGCAACATAAAACAAGGCCACAGTCTAAAAACGTTATGTTTTAGAAACTTTTCACCACGCTGTAATGGTTTTCTTTTATTATAAGCTTTCTCAGAGTTGTATTTTGATAGCTTCATGCATGTTTGAGTAATCCTGTTTCAAGATGTCTGTTTTCACTTACCCCCTAGCTCCGCCCACAGCTCTACTTACTTGTGACTCTCGGAAAAATTTAGACCACAGGTGACGCTTAAATGCTAAAAAATGCCAAAGCAATGAAAAGCACGCAAGTTAAATTCCACTACTATTTAAAGTGGTAGTATGTAACTTTCTGAGGGTGAGAAATCTGCTTGATTCCATGGAAATAGAAAGTTAAAACGATACGTTGAAAATAGGTACTTTTCATGCCATACTGTGGAATATTAGAGCCAAAGGAACAACTTTTCCATGGAAACAAGTGGGAGGAGGCCAAAGAGTCAGGTTAGAGGAGATGCTTGCCCTCACAGTAAGGACATGTTTTTATGTGTTTTTCAATGTAATAAACACATCCATAACGACAAAATATGCTTTTATGTTAGTTTTTTTTTTTTTTTTTTTGGCCAAAATAACGTACATACTGTCACTTACGTTGAAATGTCACTATGAAGAAGAGGAGCCAACAGCAGAGATGATTATTACATCATTTGCAGTGAACAAAATGTAGTTTAGCACAAAATACCAAAAATAAAGCCCAATACTGTATGTCTCTTTTACATTTTTAGTCTATGGGATATTTTTATACGGCAGTTAAACTCGTCTGAAAATATATCAGGCTGAATGCTGCTTGATGAGTCACGGAGAGAGTTTGGTGAGTCAAGCAAAGATTTGGTGACGTGAATCTGTTTTATATCAGAGGCCATGTAATCAATGACCCAAAGATGCAAACACATGTGAAAAAGAAAGAAGAGAGAAGAACTAAAGAAAAATGAGAAACAACAAGAAATTACGTTTGTAGAGGTCGAACTGCACCAACGGACATACGATACTTTCTGTTACCTCAATATTCACAATGTTTGCACTCATTCAAATTGTGATTTTGACTGTATTTGAGTTTTTCATGATTAGCGTGACCTCATTTCTGGGTCCTCTTCCTCTTTTCCTGTCCAACACACCTGTCTCTAGCATCTTAATTACCTTTCTCATATTCTCAAATTGTATTGGAGGAATCTGATAATAATAGAGGTATGTTAAGTACTGTCATTTTGAAACACGTAAGCGGAAAATCTGAATAAGCCATCCCCTTTCCTCTCGCAGCAGCAAAACCTTCCGCCGCTCCATCTCCTCCTCTTTGTTCATTCAATAAACTATTCATTACAGCTTAATCATTTGTCTGTGTCTGTCTTCCTCCTAATTCTAGTTGAGTAGATATCACATACACAGAAGCTGTATTTGTGTGAAGTGGAACATCCCTGCTTCTCATTCATTTCAGTATTAAGACAGCAGCGTGTTCTTTATTTAGTTCAGGGGGATTTGTTCTATCTTGTCAGGAAATTCATAGTGAAAAGCCAGCAATAAGACAAGCGAGGGTATGCTATTCTTTGGTCAAATTGTAATGGGAAAAAAGAGTAATAAATTGGTAAAGCTAACCTCATCACGGCCATTTACAGTTATTATGCAAATCATGTTGGTATTTTAATTATAGCTGCATATTCATTATAGGTGCATTTTGAGACATGTGCCTCATAAGTATTTGCATTTATTTTATTAACAATTAACAATACTGATATTCAACAGCATAATCTCTGGCCTTAAAATGCTCAACTGGGATTAAAGTCCTTAGAGATGAAGCAAGCAGGTGAGTCCAGCCGCATCACGCCGTTTTCTGATCTATGTTGTTACTTAACTAAAGGTAAAAGGTAGATATTAACTTGAAAACTATCACTTCATGACATCACAAAGTGGAACAGAGTATTCTGAGGTTTGGACGTGTAGACAGACTAATAAAGGATTACTCAAACATGCGTGAATGAAACAAAACACAGCTCCAGTTATGTTTTTTGAGGAGGTAACAACATTATAACATGGCTTGAAACTCACAAGAGTCAATTTTGTGTAATATAGGACCATTAAGTCCACAATTTAAGCTCTTTTTCCACCACTGGGAATGAAGAGTGGGGGGGAGACATTCAGCAAAAATCTCCAAACCTTATCTCTTTATGTTTTTCAAAGCATTTTCAATAACTTTAATGCCACATTGTGAAACATTCCAGGTAAAGCCGTAAAATGTCACGTGACTTTTACAGTTTCACCTTTTTATAAATGACTGATCTATTCTTTTATTTATTTTGAAGGTGGGTGAGAACCAAGTGAGATGTAAAACTAAATCATACTCGTTTTATGATGTTGTAAAACTGGCTTGAATTGTGTAGTCCTACATTCACTTTACATCAGTCTTTTAAGTTAAGTTTAATGACTGGCCTGGGGTAAGAAGCACCTGAGCTACAATCACACAAACTACTGCACAGAGCCTTGAATGGGATCCCTATGGAAGTTAAAGACAGGGCTTCACCACTGTTTTATTGTCATGTTTTTTTTTAAGCAGACCCATTATACAAAATCGACTTTTCAAATCTTTTAACTATAGTTACAGTTGTTTCCCCTTCTCATTTCCCCTCTCAAAGTTGTATTTGGAGTCATTCGTGCATGTCTGAGCAATATTTAATGCCTTTTTTTTTGGAGACATCATATTGCTGATCAATTCCATGTTTACCCCCACTGGCATATGCCCACTGTGCTTACTTTGTTCTTCAATTTGATTTTCTTAATTGATTATATGTGTAGGATATGGCAGCATCATGTGGGTTTTTTTTTTTTGCTAGAAATGAAAAAAGGAGGGGCTGACAGGATGCGGTGCTTTATTGTGAGGATGTTCCCATTTGGCACCGCGGTTTTCTAACGAGGAAGTTTGTGGGCTTGTTGTTTTTTTTTTTTTAATCATTTTTTTTAAGCTGCTTTAGATCAATATTGCAGTTTTAAATGTGCAAATGATGATATAATGATTCACAGGTAGAGTGTAACTGCATAACAGACACAAGCACAACAGAGCGTCTTGAAAGTATAATTATAGGCTAGGCAAAATGAAAGCCATTTACCTGTGTTATTAGAGCATTCTATGAAATCCTTTCATTTTAGCTCATTCTGCCCGATATTGGCAAGCCTTGGTTCAAGATGTCAAGGGAAAGTCATTTGTGCAGTTGGAAAAGGTAGACTTTGTCCTGCGTTATGGGGATTGCAACAGTCCCAGCTATTGTACGGGGGACATACCACAACTCATACTCATCAAATAAGTTAATATGAAACCTATCATCACCTGTCATTCACTGTTATACAAAACGTCTTGCATCAGTCCTGTCTCCATTTCAGTGTTGTAACAGAGGAGTACAGGCTGAGCTGCATTTACAAAAAGTACCAGTATATATATATTAAAAATTATTCATGTTGAGTAGAATATGATGCAATTCAAGAATACTACGCAAGAGACAGTGCCACTTTAAAATAACTACACCTAAATTAGCTTTAGTACAGCACGAACAAACATGAAAAAGTCATAATGAACATATCGTTTATTAAGGCGGATTTAGTCTTAGTAACAACTTAATTAAAGGTTTAGGGTGTTAGGAGTTTAAGTTAAAGATGTTAATTATAGTTGCTAAATCTGGGTCCTTGTTAATCATGCCTTATAAAGAGTTATAACGAGTTAAGCAGTATACTATTGTGTAAATGAGGTGGCCATGGGTGGATGTGAAGTACATGGACAACAGTAAATACTAAGGTTAGGAGTCAATTGTAGTGGTGATTCACGTATTACACATCAGTATTGCACGTGATTGCTACTAAAACCTATTACATCTGATTTATAGACGTCAACAATAGTGCACAGAAGTATACAGAACAAAACATTTCCATTATTTAGTCTGTTCCTCATGTTTACTCAAGATTTTCCCAATCTCACGCCTGGAATCTGAACTATTCACCTGGGGTTCACCTGTCTGTGTCCTGTCTGGGTCAGCCCCTCTTCTCCTTGAGTACTGTCAGAGGTGGAAAGTAGTTACAAATACTCAGGTAACTGTAATTGAGTAGATTTTAGTATAAATGTTTGAAATCATAGAAGTTACAGAGCGCAGCACAGGTCCAAACGCGCTGTTTTCTCACCTCTGCTCTCCTTTCTAAACCTGCAAACGCACATAACAGCACTGCACCGCCTGCTCTGATTGGCCAGATTTTCAGAGAATACGTGGATTGTGGTTTAACACCATCTTTCATTGTCAAGACTTGAAAGATCTAAAGAGTAACTAAAATTGGTTAACTTGAACAAGTGCGTAAAAGTAGCGTTTCCCCCACCACATCGCACACCAACTCCACCATCCCAACACAAAAAGACCCAAAGCCTTACCTTATAGTCCCACGCTGAATCTGGGCAGTGGCACCCCTCCCTCAGATGAACCCTGAGGGCAGCATAGTCCACCGGCCGAGACCTGGGGGAGCCTGGGAGTGTGAAACGTGGTGGCGGAACACACAAATCCAAACACGCAGACGAGGTGAGCGCGCTGGAGTGTGTGCGCAGTGGCGGTGTTGTGATCCGCAGCTGTGCAGGAGGAGGCTTTACGCGCACAGGGCTGGAGTCATAATGTTAGACAGCTGGTTTTTCAGGTCCTGCTGCTCGGCCCGAGGCGTGGTGCTGCGGACATCACACGGTAGGAGGCTCCAACGTCACGGTGATCAAAGAAGAGCAGAGATTTGACAGAGAATCAATAAAATAATAATTTTGATCATAAATAGGCTCAATAAAGGGGGAAAAAATCACAATACCGCCAGTCACTACACTAATGTGTTTATTTAGGCGATTTATGTACTTATTTGTAGGCCTATGTGTTTATAATATTTTTAAGCAATAATTTTCTGGAGGTGCCACCTCATAGTCAATTAGCCAATTACATTTCCACACGTCACCTGCTTGATTCCATGGAAATAGTAACTCATTTGTTAGTGTGTTTGAAGGTTCAAATCCCTTTCTTGATATAAACATCATTTGGTTGAGCGTCAGATCCACTCACCCACTGGTTGGCGGTGCGACTCCACCTCCTGCAGATGAATCCTGCTGTTGTGTCCTTGGGCAAGGCACTTAACCCTCCTCGCCCCCAGTGTTTGCGTACACAGGTGTATGAATGAATGAATGAATGAATGAATGAATGGGTGATGCAGAAATATGACCATTTACCAATTAATGCCCAATCTTCAGAATGAAAACACATGCTTTTTTTTATTTATGTATTTATTTTATTTTAATTTATTTAATGTATTTTATTTCACGTTATTTTATTTATTTATTTTTTTTGTTTTATTTATTTATTTATTTTTGTTATTATTATATATATTTTTATTTACTTATTTATTTATTTATTTATTTATTTATTTTTTTTGCTAAAAAGTTATACGTGGGTTTTTAGTGACCATGTGATGCTCAAAGAAAGAAACAACTTCAGCATGCAAGTGAACAGACATTTTTCTTTGGAGAACACGTTGTCATATTAATTCTAATGCCTCTGCAGCCTTGTGACTTAAAGCTTTAACCTACATGTTTGTGGGTTTAAAAATTAACAGTGACCAGCCTATATGAGACTGTCCAAAGGTGCTGGGTGTGTTTGTTCAAAGTACACAATATATTAGCTGCCTTTTCCATTAATGGCGGATATTCTTGTGATAAACTGCTGATGAGCGGTTTCTAGCTTAGCCTCAGTAAATAAACACTAAATCTAGAGTAGCATATTTATTGAACGCCAGTCATTTAAAAGCTCATTAGCAAAAAAAGTGTATTAATTTTAAAAGAGCATAGCTAATACCACATCCTCCTTGTTTTACGTAAATCTATTAGAACCAGCATTACAGATGACCCTTCCCTCCTGTCACAAAGACCACGCCCACCTCACCCTATAGAACAGCCAGATGTAACTGTAACATAAATGTGACTAAATGTAACCAAATGTAAAGTAAAATAAATGCAACTAATTTCTAATCTTGTTAATTAACAGTTTCTATATTTATTACTTATTCAAGTTACAAATATTGAAAATGTATTTGCATAGATATGAAAAAATGGCTGTGTAACTGTGTATCTCCTGATAAACTGATATTTTAAGAGTCAATTTACTTTGTCGCGGGCCACATAAAATGACGTGGCGGGCTACATTTAGCCCACAGGCCTTGAGTTTGACACACGTGCTATAGAGGCAAGAATCCAAAGATGTACTCCTGTCAACAGTGGTACCTGTCAAACAATACAATAATAACAATTCAGCGAGGCTCATTCTAGAGAAGAGGAGTAGACAGAGGGGCTGGAGAGGCTGTTGGTTCTGCTGCTGTGGTGGAAATGGCAAAGTGAAAAGGGTTACATGAAAGAGCAAGTGTATTCATATAAATATCTTGAGATGTGATTGGTTGAGGTGGTAGTTGCCTTCTGTGATTGGTCCACAGTGACGGGTTTTGGAAATATCATCTTCTTGGTGTCTTTTGTATTCAATTTCATGACCCAAACACTTACGCAAAATTGTACTTTTTTTTGTGTGTGCCATTATCACACTTCCCAGGACTCAGGACCAGGTCTCGTGTTACCTTCAGGGTCCTCTGGTGATGCGTTCAGGGCCCAGGGGGTGGTGCCCATGTTACAAAGGCTGTGAGAGGGGAGTCTTTGTGAGGGAGAGTAACACAGCCTTATTTGGGCAGACTCTCATTGTTGTGCTTTACCCAGTTACATTCCCGCCTGGATGGGTTTAGAGGCCAGAGGAACCAAACATGCCAGATAAGGTTTCCAATTACGAAACAAGTTTGGTTAATATAAATCATGTCAATAAATAGAAAAAAAAAAAATAAATTGAATGAGAAGTTTATGTAGCTTTTTGTAAATCATTATTACTGTACTTCCTTGTTCCCGCAATGACAGCTATGCATCATAATCCTAGTTCCACCCATGTCCACTGTCACAGCAGCAGCAGCAGAACCATCAGCCGCTCCATTTCCTCCTCTTCATCACCCAAACTTTGTATTGTACCTCACTTCTTTGTATGTGAATCTCTCTTGATTGAATGACAAAAAGTATATTTAAAGGGCCTGTATTAAACTATTTTCTGATCTACTGTATGTTATAATGTTGTTTCCTCATCACAAACAGACCTGGAGTTGTGTTTTTTTGTTTCATTCACACATGTTTAACACACAAACCCTGCAAATTTAGCCTGAGTTTTTCCTCTCAAATGGAAAACACTCAGTTCCACCTTGTGATGTCATACAGGAAGTGCTCCACTGTGTTTTTTAACTCCACATATCTTCACTAGAATCATTTGGATGATTTCAGCTCTGGAATTGCCCGTCTCTACTGAACTAAAGGTAAAAGGTAACTGCAAAGTTGAAAACTACCACTTCATGACATCACACAGGGGAACAGGGCATTTTGAGCTTTGGAGATATAGCCAGATTAATAACAGAGTTACTCATACATGTGTGAATGAAACAAAACACAACTCCAGGTGTGTGTTTCTTAGTATTAATGAAAAGTAGAGTTATAAAAATTGATACCTGGATACTAATTCACTACTGGATACTCATCTGTCAGTCCAAAAATCTTGAACTTCTTCTGACAACTAAAGGAATAATTATTATGTGTCTTGGAGCTTTTTAGGTCTAGTGTGAATCTTATAGTTTTTTTCTTCTCCTTTTTATTGTTGTATTGTTTTTTATGTATTGAAATTGATTTTAACTTTATCGAGTTTGAAATTTTACTTTGGTGACAGCACAAATGGAAAGTATCTGCTTTGATGGAAACCAAACAGTGGTAAAACTATTTACATTGCAGCATTTAGCCACTTCACTTCATAAGAACCAAACTCTTGTCATTGTTTGAGTCTGAGCCCAAAAGCTCCATTAGCCACTAGCTGTAGTTTACCTTAACTGTCCCTGAAGAAAACAAAGGAACATTTTACAAATACATTAAGCATAGGAGTTTCAGGTTTAATCCGTGCGTCAGTAAGCTCTTCCCCACGGGTACGGGAGTGTAGGTAGGTGAGAGCTTAAAGGAATGCGAAGATAAGGAGCCATCAGCGTAATGGAGGGTCACCTGATCTGTGGAGGGAGGAGGAGGGAGAGAGGAGAGGAGGAGGAGGTGAGGGGTGGGGGTGGGAGCAGCATTGGGTTTGACACTGAGGGGCTTTGTGAAGGAAATCCCCACACTAGCACACAAGGCAAAAAGGTCTACTGTCTGTGCAGCCATTTCTCATACAATGTGCGAACGACTGTATGTTCAGGTGAAATCAGGAGAAACTAAACATGGACATTTTGAGGTTTTATTAAAGGTCCTATATTACACAGATTTTACTCATGTGAACTTTAAGCCATGTTACAATGTTGGTATTTCCTCAAACACATGCCCGGACATGTGTCTTGTTTCATTCACACCTTTATTATTAGTCTGTCTACATCTCCAAATCTCAAAATGCTCTGTTTCATTTTGTGATGTCATGAATAGTTGGGTATGGACGTGAGTATGGATGTGAGTATGGATGTGAGTATGGACGTGAGTATGGATGTGAGTATGGCTGTGGGTATGGATGTGAGTATGGATGTGAGTATGGACATGAGTATGGATTTGAATATGGATGTGGGTATGGACGTGAGTACGGATGTGAGTATGGATGTGAGTATGGACGTGGGTATGGCTGTGGGTATGGATGTGAGTATGGATGTGAGTATGGACGTGAGTATGGACGTGGGTATGGACGTGGGTATGGATGTGAGTATGGAACGTGAGTATGGATGTGAGTATGGCTGTGGGTATGGATGTGAGTATGGATGTGAGTATAGACGTGAGTATGGATGTGAGTATGGATGTGAGTATGGACATGAGTATGGATTTGAATATGGATGTGGGTATGGACGTGAGTATGGATGTGAGTATGGACATGGCTATGGACGTGAGTATGGATGTGAGTATGGATGTGAATATGGACATGGCTATGGACGTGAGTATGGATGTGGCCATGGATGTGAGTATGGACATGGGTATGGATGTGGGTATGGATATGAGTATGGACATGGCTATGGACATGAGTATGGATGTGGGTATGGATGTGAGTATGGACATGGGTATGGATGTGAGTATGGATGTGAGTATGGACATAGGTATAGATGTGAGTATGGATGTGAGTAGGGATGTGGGTATGGATGTGGGTATGGATGTGAGTATGGATGTGAGTATGGATGTGAGTATGGACGTGGGTATGGGGTTTTTGCCCCAGTACCTGTAGGTAAACAGGTTATTGCTCCAGTCACCAAAAATCATCCTTGGTTTGACATTCGTGTTAAATATATTTATTATATTCTATGTATGGAATATATATGGATGTGAGTATGGATGTGAGAATGGACGTGGGTATGGACGTGAGTATGGATGTGAGTATGGACGTGGGTATGGACGTGAGTATGGATGTGAGTATGGACGTGAGTATGGATGTGGGTATGGATGTGGGTATGGATGTGAGTATGGATGTGAGTGTGGATGTGAGTGTGGATGTGAGTATGGATGTGAGTATGGATGTGAGTATGGACGTGTTTATGGACGTGAGTATGGACGTGAGTATGGACGTGAGTATGGATGTGGGTATGGATGTGGGTATGGATGTGAGTATGGATGTGAGTGTGGATGTGAGTGTGGATGTGAGTATGGATGTGAGTATGGATGTGAGTATGGACGTGTTTATGGACGTGAGTATGGACGTGAGTATGGATGTGGGTATGGATGTGGGTATGGATGTGAGTATGGATGTGGGTATGGATGTGAGTATGGACGTGAGTATGGAGGTGAGTATGGACATGAGTATGGAGGTGAGTATGGATGTGGGTATGGATGTGAGTATGGATGTGAGTATGGAGGTGAGTATGGACGTGAGTATGGATTTGAGTATGGACGTGGGTATGTACATGAGTATGGATGTGAGTATGGATGGTGGGTATGGATATGAGTATGGATGTGAGTATGGATGTGAGTGTGGATGTGATGTGAGTGTGGATGTGAGTATGGATGTGGGTATGGATGTGAGTATGGACGTGAGTATGGATGTGAGCATGGATGTGAGTATGGATGTGAGTATGGATGTGGGTATGGACATGAGTATGGATGTGAGTATGGACGTGGGTATGGATGTGAGTATGGATGTGAGTATGGATGTGAGTGTGGATGTGAGTGTAGATGTGAGTATGGATGTGAGTATGGATGTGGGTATGGACGTGAGTATGGACGTGAGTATGGACGTGGGTATGGATGTGGGTATGGATGTGAGTATGGACGTGGGTATGGACGTGAGTATGGACGTGAGTATGGACGTGAGTATGGATGTGAGTATGGATGTGAGTATGGACGTGAGTATGGAGGTGAGTATGGATGTGGGTATGGAGGTGAGTATGGATGTGGGTATGGATGTGAGTATGGATATAAATAAAAATACTTTTTTACTCTTACTTGACTCATTTCTTGGACCACTACTTTGTACTTTTACTTGAGTAATACTATTTTGAAGCAACTCTTACTTTAGTACAGTTTTGAATACTCTACCCACCTCTGATGAAGTTTTGTAAGATTGCAATGCACTTTCTTGTTGCGTAAATCGTTTGAGTGAGTCATGGTAAACCTCCTTTTTCTATTGTTCTGATCCTATTCTTCCTCTCTCTGGCCTAATGAGATAACAATAGGTGAGGGAGTTATGTGTCATCTGTACCTGCCAATTTGTGTTACCACATTTTTATACTGTAGTAGATTTAATTTTTGAAGTAGTGTTGTTGCAATTTGATGTGAAATCTATCATATGGCACATTTCATATGAGAATCTACCAAAAAAAAAACACTATCTTTATGTACATTACCACTTACACAATTGTCATATTTGTTATAGTGGCAAATGGACATATTTGTATAGTGCTTTTTTGCCCTTCTAGTACAGCATTTAAGCTTCCAAAGCACTGTACATCAAGGAACCAATCACCCATTCACACACACACACATTCATACACCTGTGTACATAGACATTTCGAACCGCCAAACTTCAACCTTCAGATCAGTGGACAAACACTCTACCCGTTGAGCCACTGTCCCCCCCAAATCACCCCTAGTTTCGTGAATGGGATGACAGGATAGCTGATTTTAATATTATTGAATGTGTAAAAGTACCTGTGACTCTTAAGTACACAGTGATTTTAGAGATCCTCTCTAATAAGATGCCCTCTCTGTCACCTCCAGCGCGCATGCTTTGTGCTCATTTGGGTGTGTGACTTCAGTGGCCAATTACCCAGGCATGTGTGTGTGGTCAGGCTGGAATCAAACCAACAGCTTTCTAGTTTCAGATGCTTACATCATTCATTTATACACTTTAAAGGAAGTTTAACTTTTTTTTTCTGTTTGGGTTTTTGCCTGTTTGGTCAGATCTGTTTTTTCAAACAATAAAACATCTGTAATTTAAAGAAAGTAAGATACATTTAATGCCATACTATGGAACATCCCAGGTATAGTGCGAGGGAGCTGTAAATATTTGATTTTACACATTATGGCCATTATAACACCCGCATCAGTTACATCCTCTGTTTAATCACGATTAAGTTGCCATGTAGGTTCTCCTGTTTCACATCTTTTTTCTTCCCTTTGAGGTGAATAGTGGAGGCACTGATTTGGAGGTTAGGTGCAGGTCAGGTGCATATCACCGCCCTGATTTAGACTCTGCCAAGTGCGGCTTAGGAAGGAAACATGGAATTAAAACATGGGTGTCCAAACTATGGCCCGGGGGGCCAAATACAGCCCTCAGACCAGTTTTTTATTGGCCCTCAGGCCTCCTCCTGAACCGGCCCAAAGATCAAAAGCTGTACTTTTAACAGCAAATTAAACAATTTCTACCACTATAACCTCAAACATCACATTGTATTGTGATACAGACCTAAAATGAATGTGTTTCAGGCCTTATTAATACACAGCGGCTCTGTCAAAGCTGTGTTTAAATCACCGCACCGTATTGATTGAAGTTTGGGCACCTCTGTATTAAAAAGTAAAGAGCTCACTAAAGTTTATTTTGGTTTTGGACCCCTCGAATGCTATGGTTTTCCTGGGCTAGTAAGAGGCCAGTCAGCATCGATAATCTTACATATACTAATAACTTATCCATGGAGACAAGCAAGTGGCCAACCCCCTACCAGCAAAGTTACATAGTGCACCTTTGATTTCTATGATAAAATTCTACGAAGTAAACAAATAAAAAACACGAACATAGACGGTCTTATAAGAACAGTTGTTTATGTTTTGCCATGTCAAACAAACATAAGTTGTATATGCTACACAAAGAGAAGCAGATACAGCGACAGCTCCCAGGTTTCAGCACAGAACCGAATCATACAAGTGTCAGTTATTGCTTGTTTTGCTACAAATACAAGTACAAGATTCACACACAAGTGGACAAACGTTACAGTGGACACACAGCAGCACAGTTTGAGTTATAGAAATGAAAGACAGATTCTACACATGACTTCAGTTTGACTTGTTCTCAGCTCATTTTTTTAATCTTACATTTGCAGGAGAAGCAGCGATGGCCCTGTGCACGGAAGTTACTATCCCGGTGACAGATAACACTATACACAACATATTATACAGTACATATTCAGTCTGGAAACAACTGGAGCATACAAAATTTGACCTTCTCTTTGAGCTATGGTCACTTATTAACATCCACCCACCTCCCATAAGATAAGACTGACATCACAACTGTTACTGCATCAGATGAATGAATAAATCAATATTTTATGAATCACTTTATATATAATTTTCAATATACAATATGTAATTATAGGCCTGTCACAATAACACATTTTAAAGTACGATAGAACGAAAATATAGATGATAATATTGAATGCCATTATGCCACTGACACGATCACCCCTAAAGCATTTGAGATTATCCCCAAAATGATTCTATATGTACACTACTGAGCTGCAATAAATAAATAAAACACTTAATGAGTCATAAAAGTTATTTACTCCACCCTCTACAGTTCAAATCTTCAGAAAAGTACAACAAATTACAAAAAGTTCCCACTAGTACAAAGAAAAAGTACCCACATAAATACTGAGCCAAAAATAATTGTTCCATCTATGTATCATGTACTGCATGATAATTGATATTGTAGTTATCGTGACAGGCCTATGTAATTATAGTTTTTCAAAAATACTTCCAAATCATTTATAGTTGGCGCAATGTATTTTCCACGTAGTACTATAAAATCATTTGTTATCAAGAAAAATGGTTCACTATGAGAAAAGATAGACAGAACATTACACTCTTCTTCTTGCTCTTTTGGATAAAACGATCAGGCCATGTTTCATTTTTGTTCCATTTATCATTCACTTATACAGGGGAGAGCCCAGTGTTTCGCGCTCGTCAGTAAGTACTAATGCTATTTAAAGGGGTAAAGTTATCAAACATGAACTCAACACGTAAAAAACAGATTATAATGGTGGATGCTTTGGTTAATATCTCACAAGGCGTTCAATGTTTCCTTTTCTCCATATATAAAAATGCGTAGAGATCTATACACAAAAATAAAAAAGCACAAATATTTAGTTTAGCTATTTACAGCAAAACCTGGAATTAGTTTTGTGAAAATGAGATTTAGAGATTGCCAAACATGCAAGAGGTCTGGAGACAGATCTGAGCAATCTATAATAGTTTTCATACAAGAAAGCTGTGAATTGTCTTTGCGCTTTGTTTGTTATTTTTGTTTTTATTTTTGTTTATTTTATTTTTTTTATTTTTTTGTTAAAAAATGAATGTTCCCATAAGACACCACTGTGAGATATGCACTGTAGTACTCCACTGTCATCAGATCAGATTAAGATAAAAAACACCTCAGCTCAGAAGTCAGAAGCATGCAAAGTGTGTCAAATACATACTTGTAGTTAGGCATCTATTTTAAAAAGAAAAAAGACCTCTCCGAAAATAAAAAACAAAAGCAAAACAATGCTTACAATAATATTTGAACGGTTAGTCACAAATGTGCTGTGATGTTTAATAGGTTCCTGCTCTAACAGTGTACTATTTTGAATGTATGTGTACAGTATTTACAAGCAGACAACTCGATACGTATGAACTTCTGAATCAAGTACAAATAGAACCAAAAGAGTCCACAGGTTACGGAGAGGTACTGTGAATGGTGACAAGCGATGAGCTGGATGGTGCCTGGCGTGACAGGTGTCTGACCGCACTTTACACAGAGGGTCCTGTAGGGGCCGCTGCTCACGCCGCCCCGCACCATGTGATGTGAGTGATCCATCTTTAGGTCGTAGCCGCCTCATTCCTCTCCCAAAAACACGTCTGCACAGCCATGTCCGTTTGCTTTGGAGTGATCTGAAATGAGGGGCGCGGCGCTCAGACAGGGCACACTGCTGTCAGGATAAGGACAGGTGTGTGTGGGTGGGTGGAGGTGGTGGGGGTCTAGTTGCAGACTTTGGGGGGGTCCATCGGGGCGTCTGGTCTGCACGATCTGCTGCTTCGGCGGGGCTCCCTCCTCCTCTTCTGTCTCGCTCTCACACACGTGCACCACCACGCTCGGAGTGGACTCTGTGCCCGCATGCAGCTCGTACTTCTCACCTGAGAAAAACAGAGAGAGAATAGAGGAAGCGTTCAATAGAGCTCAAGATTACCATGGAAATCCGCCATGTTTGTAGTGCAAAACTCTCATACAAATAATTAACGAAAGCAACATTAAAAAATAGACAAATGTGTAGGTCACTACTCGTAAATAATGGTGGAAGAAGTACTCAATTCTGTTACTAAAGTAAAAGTACAGATACCAGAGATAAAAACAAAACAAAGTATAGTAGTAGTGGTAGTAGCTAGTAGTACATGGAAAATCTACTTAAGCAAAAGTATTAAAGTGCTAATTAAAAATGTGTTTAATGAGTAAAAAGTAAAAGTATTTTATGCAGATTTTGACATCTAATAAAACTTCAAATGAATCAATTTTGATAAAGATTTGTGCTGGATTTTGTTCAACAGAAACTGCTGAATTAATAATTTTTTGTAGCTGTTTTTATTTTTGTATATTTTGATTGCTGAAATTATGAACGTGTTAAAAAATAAACCTTTTTGCCTGTTCAGCAGGTCTCAAACAATAATGAAAATACTTTTACTTTTCAGTCCAAATACAAAATGTAGTGGAGATATCTCCTCTTAAATGTAGTGAAGTAAAAGTAAAAAATATCCAATTAAAATGTACTATACCTACAATTTTATAGTACCTAAAAGTATAGTACTTTACTACATTTACTTTGTTGCATTCCATCACTGCTGGTAAATACATCTATCACTTTACAGTGTCAGAAAACATTTGAATGAATATTAAGGTAAGTATTAAGCATCTCCATTGGTTTAAC
Organism: Periophthalmus modestus; assembly: GCA_019594935.1. Taxonomy (NCBI): domain Eukaryota; kingdom Metazoa; phylum Chordata; class Actinopteri; order Gobiiformes; family Gobiidae; genus Periophthalmus; species Periophthalmus modestus. The sequence goes on from JAIEZT010000068.1 coordinate 15,783,324, forward strand.
ATTAGGCTCACTGAAAAAAAGGTGTGACATCACAGCCCCGAGCTCTTTATATCAATTACTTAACTACAATAACAATAAGGATACCTAATTGAATTTACATTTGCCTTTCTAGTTCTTTAAAGCATCATTCATTACATCATTCTCTACTCAGTCATACTACTCTACTAGCCACAGCTGCCCTGGGACAGACTGATGGAAGCGTGTCTGTGTAAACGATGTCTTTTTCAGCCACTACAACACAAGACATAACCACAGTGGATGACTCCAGGAGAAGAAACTACCAAACACAGAACCTTTGGGTTAAAGCCTCACATTTTGACACAGAGAGACAGAGAGCATTTAAAAGAGTGACAGAATATCACTTTTCTCCTCTTTAACCCCCTTAGTAACTCACAGTGTTAGCTTTCCAATCAATCTGGTAGTTAATTAAACTTCATACTATTGTGGAAATAATTATTTATCAGTCCAAAGCTTTACATACAGCAGTTCTGCTATTGTGCTCCTTATGAAAGTGTGGGGCTATTCCCAGAATGTGATCTTTATAGGAATAGCCTGCTTCTTTCTCTACATGCCAGCCTCTGTCGATCCGATGTGCAGATTGTATTAGTGGTTACCATGGCAATGCACTTCCACAGCTGGCAGAGAGGAAATTGGTCTGGACAAAAGCGTCTAGCACAAAGACTAAATGGTGTCGCGCTGTTCCATGCACCGAGGACAGGGGGAGCCACAGATCTGCATCTGCACTCTTATAATTCGGTTCTGTGAGAGAATAGCATGTGATACAAAAACAACTGCTAAAACTTGAATCTAGTGGAATAACATAATACAATCTAAAGATGATGTGCCATTCTGAGGAGATTTAATGTGTACAAAACAAAATAATACTGTATAGTTTGAAATTACTACAGATTTTTATTTATTTAAATCTCTTGAATAAAATCAGTGATTCCTGATTAGTGGTGTGCCATAGTAAAAACTAAAGGACTAACTAAGGAACTTCCCCCCCCCCCAAAATATTTAAACTTGAGCAGATTTTTAAGTACGCACCCCATATGTTAAGATAAAGGTCCTATATTGCACAAATGGATTTTTGTGAACTTTTAGTCATGTTAGAATACTGTTGCCTCATCAAAAACGTACCTGGAGTTGTACACATGTTTGAGTAATCCTGCTTTATCAGTCTGTCTAAATCTCCAAAGCTCAAATCCTCTGTTCCACCTTGTGACGTCATCAAGCGGTAGTTTGCAAATTAACACCTTTTCTTTTTGTTCAGTCGAAATTGTCAATTCCAGAAATGAATGCTGAAATCATCCATATGACTCTAGTGAAAGAGTTTAAAAACACAGTGGAGCACTTCCTGTATTACCATATGACATCACGAGGTGGACCAGAGTGTTTCCCATTTGAGAGAAGAACACTGCCTAAATATGCGGGAGTTTTGTGTTAAACATGTGTGAATGAAACAAAACACAACTCCAGATATGTTTGTGATGAGGAAACATTATAACATAGATCAGAAAATACTCTATCTAATGAATCTAATCTAATGAACAACTACTTCTTATTTAAACACAGAATTGGCTCTCATATGATTGTGCAGATAAACAGGTCAGAGTCATAAGAGTGTACCCTGCAGCTTCTAGTATATTTCTGTATGATTTCGCTTGCTGATTTTCTGCCCTATTTCAGCCTCACAAAACAGACATCTCAATACCGGGGAGTGTAACATAAACTGCATTTTGTGAGTACGCTCTTAATGCATTAGGTCCTGGATCCTTTTAGACAGCAAAGGCCACTTGTTCTGGGGTAACTATTTTAAGATCTGAACCTGCTCACTGCTTTGTGCTCTGCTGTCTCGTGTGGTAGATAAGAGGGGCTGCAGGTGCAAACATCCAAATGACCACAGCTGGCAAAGAAGAGAGGAGATAAAAATAAAACATATAGCCAAAAGGAAAGAAGAAACAACTGACCTCCTCTTAGTGGTCAAATGAAAGAGAAGATGGGACAGAACGGTACATCTATAAAAGAAAAATTGCACCATTGAAACATGGACTGTGCTGGAGGTGGCCTTGGTGCTAGAGCTGCACATTTTAAAATTGTAACTGAATTAAACTCACAATTTGAGTTGCCACAATCATCAAAGTGCCAAGGCTGCAATTATTCAGATAATTGAATGTCCTCTACAAAGAACAAAATATCTTCAGATTTGAGTCCTCTCTCAAATGTTAATGCTCCTGGAACAGTTTACAAAGTGCACTCTGAACACAATTCTACATTTAAAATATATATCGCAAATCTAATCACAATACTTTTTTTTCTCCTAAATCAGGGAACCCTACTTGCTACTGTAGTAAAATTTCTCTATCGGTTAATAATAGAAGTAGCCTGAGAGTAAAGACTGGCAGAGATTGTGAATAGAAGCCATTTTGTAGGAGCCATTTTTCTGCCTTTCATTAGTACACCTCCAGCCTCTAGGGGGCACTGTGATTCAGATGTTTGGAGTGGAATCCCCAGGTATAACAGAGCAGTAAATTGGCACCAAGGATTAGAACGTGCAGAGGCGTATGGTTTTTGACCATGACTATAGATCTTCCACAGTGGGATTGAGCCAAAGGTGAGCCAAATAAATTAACTACTAATTGGGGGACTCTTTTTTTTGTACTTTGGAAGACACACATGCTTAAGAGACTTCTGTACACTTTCACCCACTTGCACCCACAGCAGTCGCTGTTTGCAAATTAGCCTCTACATTAACTGTACTGGACCCAGAAATATGAACACTCAGGACATTGTTGGAGTATTGTCCATTCAAGTCTGGCTATGCTACCATTATAGGGAGTATTATACCTATTATGACACTGGGCAGAACAAGCGGAGGTGTCCTTGATACAATAATACAATTTATCTACAATAACTCTACAATAGACCACATCATGCAGCTGAAGAAGAAACGTGGCAGAGACAAATGATCAAGTTTAATACAAAACATGGAAATAATCTCCAAAAAATAATGTAATTCTGTCAACTGGACAAAAGTAAAGTTTTTTTTAGTCTGCAAATGCATCTTTATACCCCTACATTTAGTCTACCTAAGCAAAACCAGCCATTGGTGAGGCCCACTTCCTACTCACAACACCTGTTCAGTACAAGCATCAGTACAGTCTTTGTGTGAGTCGTATTTGTATGTTTCTACTTGCTTCATCCAATACAGTGAATGCAAAATAAACGGTACTTCTTACGACAGGGTGATGAATCCTATTAACTGAATACATTCACAACCACGCTCCCAAGACTAATGCTTTCAACAGCGCTTTTTAAAAATGAGGACAACACAGCAATAAATAACATCAACTCCAAGCGGCACCTCGAGGCAAATATAGCAGCGTAATTCAGTGACTAGTGTTCACAGGTACACAGCACAGAGACAAGAGAGTGTGTGAGAGGAGCAGCTCTGACCTGGTCCCAGTTTGGCCACAGCACACAGAAGGTCGTAGTTGATGACTGGAGTGGCGTCTTCGCTCTGGCTCCAGCCCACGGGAGGAGAGGCTGGAGGGGAGATCAGAAACTGCTTCACAGGTTGAGGGGGGGCCAGATATGACTTATCTATGTCCTCGTCTCCATTCTGGATCTAAAACATACCAGAATACATTCAGATTAGGGAGACAAAGGGTGCTATAGAGTAGGGTTATAAGATGAACATCGGTTTGAATTGTTGCAAGAAAATGGCACTTATTATTTTTCTTCTGACAAATCTAGTTGCAATGCAAGGCAGGACAGTTGGGCCCTATGATCCCAGAGCCTGTGCATACTCACTTGGGCAAAGTAGAGCTTGAGCTTGTTGCCATTAAACTCAGACTCGTGCAGTTCGATGCGAGCGCGCGCTGCTGCCTCTGGAGTGCTGAAGTTTATTCTCACTCTGCGGAAACTTTTGAAGAGCTGGAACGTGACCTGCTCATCGTAGAGTCGAAACACAGCCTCAAAGCGCTCCTGTACAACAAAAGACATGAGACAGTGACTTTACTGTCCCAAACAAAGCATACAATCACAACACATCATAGACAAATAATAGCAACATAGATACATATTAAGGATTTACTTTTACAAGATTCTCATATTCCATAAAGTAATGCATTTGTTACAGCTGCCCTGGGACTGACCTCGACACTGACCACTACTAAACACATAGTCACATCATTACAACATTCACACAGTTAAGGTTAAGGTTTTTCATTTGTGTTTTGTCTGTCTTGAATTGTGTGAAGTGTTTTTGAGTGTCATAAAAAGCACTATACAAGTGTTAAGTTTATAATTATGATTAGTATTATTATTAAAGTGAGGTGAGAGCCATGCCTAAGAACAATATGTAGTGCCAGACGAGGGGAATCATCACAGTTTTATAGATGCTGCTACTGCACTGCATTCTGTTTTATATTGTGTAACATCACATTTTCATTTGATTATATTTTTATAATGTGTATTATTTGGTTTTATTTATTTTTATTTAATACAGTTTTACACTTTAGACACATTGTAACACACTGTAACCTTTATACCAAATTCCAGCATATGTCCTTTTCACAAAGGAGTAAATTGTTTTCTCCTGAGAGATGAGTACCCACTTCCTCAGTGTGCACACCTGATGCATAGCCGGATGTCTCAATCTTTATAACCCAACACTCTCTCTCCATGGGCACAAACAGCCCATTGAGCTGTAGACTCAATTGGGCCAGTGCTGGGGGGCTCTGAGTAATCACAGCTCTGCACTGTTCTATTCTGTGTCTACTGCACATGGAGACAGAGCCGGACTTTCCACCACAAACAGGTCCACTGATCTTCTATTGTGTGCTCCACTGCACATTGTCTGCTCAGGTCAGCCCTAGCTACAATGAAAAGAACAGATTTGATTGACTAGATTAATTGCTAAAGTTTATTTCAAGATTATTTTTAAAGGGCACAAGATGTTAATATGTCCACATCTGATTTTACTATTTACAGCATGTGATGCCACTTCATTTCCTTTCCTTTCATTCCCACTGTTCACTATTACCACTACATCAGAGTGCGGAGCCTGCTTTATTTAATCAAACTTTCTGTTTTGTTGCATCAGCAAAAAAGGTCAATGAGGATCAAAGTTGCACTGTATTTGGTCCAATGAGGTTCACCTGGTCTTTGGTTTATTTATTTTAATAGATTGTTTTTTTCAGACCAAGGTTTAATTTGTTTTCATACCAGACAGTATTGGCTGCTCACTAACACTCTTCCTCAGAGTGGTCACGTGATGTTGCTGGTGGAGGGAGGACAACAGCGCCATCTGCAGTCCGACTTCTTCAGGACTTTAAACCTGAGATACTGTCCGGTAGAAGCCGGGCTGCAGATGATGCTGTCGTCCTGCCTCCACAGATAGGAAGACAGCACCAAAACCTGTTTCAGCTGACCAGACATGTCACAGCAACATCACGTGACCACTCTGAGGAAACACGCAATGTATAACAATTTGATAATGTCTATAATAAAATAATGGTTAGCTGCAGTTGTAATAGTATATATGAAGCCTCGTCTCTCATATGCAGAACTGTCTGTGACTCAGTAAGCTGTGAGCTGCCCTGTGCTCTGTGCTGAACGCTGGCATCAGATAATTAAACATCTTCGTATTAACACACACATTAACACAACAACACTTTGCTTAACACGTCAATGTTTACATGTCACAAGCCTAACACTGTCCATTGTATTGACTTTGTTAAAGCCGATGGAGCTGTGCACTGACCTTCTATGGTGTGCAAGTAATACGCTAGTATTTCTAATGTATTACAACTATTCGGTCCAAAAAAAAACAATAATACTTCAACATTTCAGACATTTGCATCATAATATACTGATCTACTTATTATCTTCTGATGGGGATTACAAAAGTCAAAAGAAAGCTGTCAGAATATTGCCTCAAAACCTCAAGTAGGACTATCAAATTCTGCCAGTACACACAGACTATTTCAGCTAACACGCAAACAACATTTATTACTATCACTCATTTGCCTGTTAAGTGTTTCTAAGTTGAATAATACAGATATATGTTCAGCATAAGCATAGAGCAGCTCTTTAAAAATGTGTCGCTTGTGAATTTTCCATGAGCAGGTTTCACTGTCTCACATGTGATAACTGATAGGCTGCTCTGAAGTACCTCTTTACAGTGAAGGATGTTTTGGCATGACTTGGATAGAGGATGTCAAATTACAAGGCTCCTCAAAGGTAAGCTTGCTGTGCGCCAAAGAACAACATCATATCTGCTTTTGAGAACATTTTAGGTCATTATTATTCAAAAGCTCTCTGCTGGAGGGTACGCTAACGGCTTGTCTCCATGGGGATGCTTTGTCTGGTACGTTCGAGCGTAGGGTTTTAAAATAAAGGAAAAAGCAGGTGATGCCACCAGTCTAAGTTACAGGTCAGATCATGCTCCGAGTAAGAATGTGAGTATTTCAGCAATATGATACCTACAACTGAATTAAAGCAAAATAGATAGATTTAATGCCATGGCGTGGAACATTACAAGCAAAGCAGTAGCATCTCCATGGAGAGAAGCAGGTGGCAGACCCTCCTCTAGAAACTTAAATAGTACAAGTTTAAAATTGTTGATCAGGAAAACAGATGACATCATAGAAACAGTTGTGACACAGAATAACATCTTCTCTAAATCATTCCCACCTTTTTCCTATACATTTAATAGGCCATATGCATACTTAATGGTTTCCGGTGCTACTAACAGGTCGCACTGTGTACCATATACTATTTAAATGCTCTCATTAATTACAAAGTGCTCTAGCCTTACGGACAGTACAACCAAGCAAACATTCCACTTCTTCTTACACAACAGGACAAAGAGAAAACTAGCCCAATGAGTGTTGAAAATCCCTTTCTAACATGCTAGTCCTTGGTTTGAAAGTGACACCAGGACACTGGCATGTGCTGATGTGTGGGACCTGAGCGGCAGCAGTCACTACAGTGAGGTCAGCATTCTCACATAACTGACCGCAGCATCCTCACATCACCTTTACATAACACTGTCCACAGACCATTTCCTGCTCCTCAACCACAAAAGGACACTGTTAACATGCTAGCTGAAAATGTGTACAAATGAACAACGCTTAAATGAGTCGTAAATAATCAATACTAACTGGACTGTTGTGTGAAGTAAGTTTTCTAATCATTTAGAATATACAAGTATCTGTCAGTTTGATAGAGTTAATTTATCTTATACAAACTGAGCTCTGGGAATAATACAAAAGCTTCAAAATTTTAGTTTACTTAGTTTTTGTTGATGTTTGGGTTTTTTTTTTGTTTTTGTTTTTTGACTAATTATTTCAAAATAAGATAAACCTTTTTTGTTCCACAATGGGGAAATTACAGTGTTGTAATGCAATGTTCAAAAAACAGCAAGAAAATGCAATCGAAATCAAGATCTAGATAAGTTATACTACATATACAGAAAGGAGAAGGCATGGAGTGAGTTAGCTTGAGTTTTGTAAGTGAGTGAATAATTTTGTTGGCTTTTTCACAAATAAAAATGCTTTTTGAATATTGGATATTTTAAATATTAATATTGATCTAAAACAACTTCACAACAAGTCCACTGACTTTGGCACTGATTTCTGGCTGGTCCTTTATAGTATGTCACAAGTGGTCTTTCTATGACAGATACTGTTCCTGCTAACAAGAAGCTGCTTTTTTTTTTCTCATTTGAGCCAAAATGGATACACAACGATTAATCTTATGTATCGCAGATTAAAAAAAAAAACATTTGTAGAATGCAGTGGGCGATCGTGAAAACGGAGAACGGAAAGTCATCTTGATTGCAGAAGAATAAAGATTACTACATGAATCAAGTGGGTAAATGAGAGGAAAGAGGAAACAATGAACTGGATCATATGTGGGCTGTGAATATATATTACACATCATCACTACAATACATTTGAGTTAGATTTGGTTCTGTTGAAAACTAGTATTAGTCGATCTAAGTGATTTGGTCAGGATTAGCTCTGTGAAGGAGAGACTCTTTCCTTCCAGCTCTTTCTGTCTCTGTGATCCAGGGCTGGGCTGGCAGTCTGGAGCTTTCTCTCACTGTTCTCTGCTGTTGCAACAATGTGATTTCACTGTCCATGTATTCCCCCGCCAGATTTGATCTTGTTAAAACCACACTGGCACCGTATAACCACAATAAACTAATATTGTAATCCACGGCTCTCGGTTTGCCCAAAGAGATTACCTGCTGTAAAAAATACTTTTGAATGTAGTTTGCTAATCTGTCTTTTGGACACGTGCAGGCTTTAATACAGTGTAATCCAGAGTCAGACTGCACGAGTGGAATAAGATTTGAGTGAAAACCAACAAACTAGGCCAGAAATACAGCCTGGGGTGAGTCAGGGATAAAGGAGGGATAAAATTAGTAACATGGTCCAATAACTAAGAACGTTTATTTGAGAATTTACAATTATAATTACTGCTCCTGGTATGAATAAAGGCAAGTAATTAAAGATTAAAACTAGATTTAATTTCTATAACACAAAAGATATTTATAGTATGTGGTCTATAAAGCACAATAGGTTTTTGACAATAGAAAATTGATTACATAAACATGAAGGAGAGGATGTACAATTGCATTATATGGCTCTCACACTGCTTAAGTGTACTGCATGTACCTAATAGCTGTAAGGTTGTTCCAGCAACATGCAAATTGTTTGTCTCACTCAGCACAGTAGTAAACCTGTGCACTACAAACAACAATCAAATCTGTTTATGTGTGTGAGTTATTACATAAGGCTCCATAAGAGAGAGTGCTCTCAATGTTGGCTGCTGCCCAACTGCACGCTGACATCACTCAAAACAGTTTACAGCAACGACATGATCGAAATGCTTTGTGTCACTGGTACTGCAATTCATTTATATGGGTTCACATATGTTTATTCATTACACTAAAGCAGATGGATGTATTAAAAGACCTGTACCTGACGTTTGGGGAAGGGGGGACAGACAACTGGAACCAATCAAAGACATTATAGGATGAGAAACATGTAAACAACACTGCATGTGACGATATAAGACAGTTGTTTCTCTGTCGTGGTTCAACGTTGGAGTGAGAGAGCTAACATGTTCTTCACTCATGGCTCAAATTGGATACAGTCTCTTTAAAAACACAGTCGTCCAAATGCTCTGTTAAATGTCATCTCGCTGTGCATCGATAATAGTTACATAACACTGACCATGGGTGTGTGAGTGACACAGTTGTCTCCAAATGCACAGTTCACCCGTGTGTAAGGGCAGACTAACTGCTCTTGTCAAACCAGTATTAGCATTTTAGGACGGACATCCACCTGAGGTAGGCCCAATGACAACATTCTGCACATGATATTTACAATAGTGTTGGAGATTACTGTATGCCTCTAACACAGTGTGATAATCCCATTAAATATCAGCAAATATATTACGCATAATCCAACAGTTTTATGTTTCATTAGAGCACAAGCATTATAACTCATTTTTACTTTCTGATATTCGCAAAGATCCTTTGCCATCATTTTTCAGGTGAGGAGGCCACCATCTGCATGGAGATATTATTGCGTTGTCTGGAAAGTTCTGCAGTATTACATTAGACAAAGCTATCTTGCAATTATTTAGTTCCAGGTGTTTTTATGGCTAAAAAAAATGCGAAGTTGAAAAACAGCCTCACAGTGAACTGCACGACTTCATAGAAATCAGTTTAATGCCATACTGTGGAACATTCTAGGCAAGGCAGTAATGTCTTCACAAAGAGAAGCATGTGGCAGATCCTCAACCAGGAAAGTTACACAGTGTACCTTTAGCAAACCATCTCCTCTGCTACTGCACACCATTATACCTCTATTAGTAATAGCAGTAGTGCTATCAAAGTGGTTACATCATAAGGGGCTACAATCCTCCGTCCATCATCATTTCCACAACACGTTTATCTTGAAAAAGTACGACTATATTTAACTCAATGTAATTACTTATGACGCTGTTTTCCAATGAAATTACTGCTTCCTAAAATAGTATATCCCATTGTGTAACCATTTTCTTTCTCCTGGTCTTATGTTGGCTCAGTGTAACCTGAGCCACTGCAGGAGCCTGTGCTTTGTGCTATGCCAGCCTCATCGGACACAGCCTAACCTCTAACCGTCACCCGATCTGTGCCATGGCTCTAGTGTTACCGGACGCCGCGAGCCGTCTGATCCACCTGCCTACTGTCCCACTGCGGGGGGAGGAGGCACACCTGAGCCCCCACACAGGTCTGGAGGAGCGCTCATCCCTGCCAACTGATGGGTTTGGTTTCCCATGAGCTCCGAACATGATCCTATAACATCTACATCCATCCTCCAAGTTCTGCCGCTGCCCGAGGGTCCTCACTGTTATTCAACCAGGAAAGACATTTGCTACCTTGTTGTGAGCCAATCCAAGATGGCTACTTTTATATCTAAACCAGTCACTTCTCCATCTCCTCCACTTTACCACCAATAGCAACAGCAAAGATCTAGGGAGTCAAATTATAATTATAACTGTCACATCATTGTACCACTAACATATACGTGTTGGAGTATAGATTTTGATATATATATTTCATAAAAGTAAAAACTTTGCAGAAACTAAACCAAGGGCAATCCAAGTACAATGTAGGACCTAATAAGGAGTTTATCCCTTGAATCTGACCCAATTGTCTGTGTCTAATTTCAACATTTTAAGCCCATTTCTGAGTATGGCACTTTTACAATTCCAGCATAGTTTAATACAGTACATTACGTCGCTATATTTCTGCTCCATACTAGCTTCCCACAATGCACAGGGCATTCTTTGTTCTCCTTCGTCCAACCACCATGATTCAGTCTCACACAAACAGAAGCAAGGACAGTAGAGCAAATGAAAGTTAACTGACCCACATCAAATAAACCTCTCCAGCGTCCTAGGTCTGTATGTCACTCCTCAAGCATCATTAGTTTTGCAGGGTAAACGGTGAACTATGCAACTCCTTGTCTCCATAGAGATGTTATTTCTTAAGCCTGGTAATGTTCCACAAAACAAATATTCATGGAGACAAGCAGTTAATGCCACTAGGTAAGATTACAGGTCAGATGTATAGAGAGGCGAGCCTGTTCCCAGTAACAATGCATGTTTTTCAAGGTATTTGTTAGCAATAGAAGTATCTGTAACTGAATACATGCAAGACAGATACATTTGATGCTACGCTTTGGAACATTCCAGGCAAAACAATAACATCTCCATGGAGACAAGCAGCAAGTAAGGGACGGTGGATGCCTGTATAGAAAAGTTACATAGCGTAAGTTTAAGTAGTAATTTGTTCAATTGAAATGTATTGGTCAAGCCTCAGTGTATTGGATAAAGAGAAAGACTACTACCAAATACATTCCTTAATTGGCCAGTGGTCGTCACGGCAATCAATATCCCAAAAACACTGGCAAAACAAAACGTCCATCACTATGTCAGCAGAATTTTGGCTCCGAGCCCTGACAGAGAAGAAACAGCATCTGCAAAACAACTCTACCTCCCAAGCCACAATGTCACCCCAAGTGTTCTGTTCTGAAAATGTATTGTTAAGACTGTCTCAGTATTTTGTTTTGTTGAAAGTGACAAAAAGAAAAATCAAATGCTCAAGGCATTTTTCACAGGCTTACAAAAGAGTGCCAAAATCTATATACATAATAGTGCGCCAGTGCCAAGCTAACCAGTCCAACTCATTGACATTCTAAAATGTGTTGTCATAATATCAGATGGAGGGCAGGGACCAGTATGAGCAATGTTTTAATCAACAGATCAAACCTTTTTGCCATTTTTTCATGTGTATAGGGTTGTCAAATTGATAAAAAATCAGATAATAATCAATAGTAAAACTAGTATTGAAACTAGATACTCATTTGATCAAGAATCAATACAAAAAAAGTCACATTCAGAGGACAGAAATGAACCTTTCCTGACTTTAGACAGACTAGCATAGACCAGCGGACCACTATGGAGCATAGACCAGTGGACCACTATGGAGGGACTGAGGGACATATGGCTACACGGTAATATAAAAGAAAGTATTATGATTTAATGTTGAAAACGACATTCTATTGTCTAAATAAAGAATGTTTTTTTCATTTCTCTATTGGTTTATATTGGTCTGTTCCTTCCTATCAAAATCGAGTTTGAAATTCTTGTATCGTGACAACACGTCAAGGGCCAGTAATGACCGAAATACGGTAAACATAAACCACATCAAGAAGTCAGCATTTCGTCACTTAGACAACAGTAAATTGTGCCATGTAATTCTGCTCAATGTTCACCTATGGGCAGTTTAAAATACTGCAAAAAAGTTATGTAGGTAAGTCTTTGCATTAGATGAAGCTCTTTGCATAAGTTTCATCATCGCGAGGAGAAAATTGCCAGAAAAACACGGGGCTGCCTGTTTTCTCACAAATATAACAGTTATCCTTTAAAATGAACTGGTGGATCTAATGGTAGCTCTATAGTTAATTTCTCTGAGATTTGATGTCTTGGTAACTGCACTGTGTTTATGGAAAGAGCTGACATACTTTGAAGCTCATCATTGTCTCTGCATGGGGCATTCGCTCTGACTCGAGCAATAATAAAATGCATCTCCCTTGAGCAACACAATAAGAGGTTGTCTTTGAAAAGTTCTAGTCGTTGCTAAGTCCAGATATTTAGGTCTTTCTTTAGAGGGAAAACACAGTGAGGGCTTTAAACTTTCTGGAATGCTCTCATGGCAAGTGCAGCCTACAGCATTAAAGTACAGCACTAAAGAGAGGAAGGGGATAGGGCTGGGTGATAAAAATCAAACTATTTTCTCAATCCTGTGAAAATAGGCTATGTTGATCAAACTCAGACATTTCCTCTTGAATGCAGCTCTATTGTTAATACGCAGACACTATTTCTCACCCAAACCACCTATTGGTCAGCATCAACAATGCTTCTAGTTAGTGATGGGGGGATAACCAATTGCAATAAAGTGTGAAGTTTAAGAAGAAGCAGATGACTTTAGTTAGCTACTTAAGGGAATATAAATTAGACTACTGACTTTTACATAAATTGTGACAAAATTAAAAATGTAATCTGGCCCCAAGAAAACTGTATATTCATTTTTTTTGACATATCGCCCACTCTGATATGGCTTTTCCCCTTCTAAAAACCAATGCATACTTCACAAGATACCTTTACTACAATATCAAATATAGGCCAAATTAAGGGACTGTTCATACATTTAATAATACACTAACCCAGCTCACATTTGCTTGGCACAGCAGGTTTCTCTGGGCAAAATGTAAACGCAGATATTTGGATGTCAAAATGTGCCATTGACGTACCATCAGCACTGCACCTGCTGTAAGGACACGCGGCCACTGCGTCTCTAAATGTGTGCCATGCATTAAAGATGTAGGCCTACTGTAACCATGTGTCATCCAACTTTCCGCAGCATTACGTATTTGCTTTGCCCCACTTCTCTTTAACCATTCATTCATTCATTCATTTTTTTTTTTTTTTTTTAGGCGTCAGTGAGATGTCCGCACGACTCCCATTGAGAAAAAACGTCTCCATCCCACGTCATGCCTCTGCACAAACCGTGTCAGTGAGCAGTGAGCGTGCTGTGCGTCCCGACCACCACCACGCTTTAGCTGCAGTGGATCATCCTGGCTCCATCATCACTCATCATACCTGCATTTTGTCCGACGTAAAGACCTCCGTGTCCACCTCGCACGCAATGATAGTCACCATCTCCAGCTTCATGTTTATGGAGGGCATCCCCACACTGTTCCAGACGCACGCAGACGCACGAGGCAGTAGTCAAGTCTAGGGGTAAAGTAAAGTTAGGCCCGCGGGATGATGCTGATGGAGCGTGTGTGTCCGCACTGGCGCTGCTGCTGCTGCTCTTCTTCGCTGTGATGCGGCGCTCCTCTGCCTCTCTCGCTCCACACAGCCCTCCCCCTCCTCCCTCCTCCCTCACCTCTCGCGCCACATTGACGTCATTACAGTTTCACGTTCGTCGTCGTTTACGCCACTACCGTGCTCGGCGAACCGTGCATGCGGGGCCACTGCAGAACTCACGGTCCGGGATGTATGCGCTTGTGCTTATGGCGTTTTCTGAACTGCGGTAAAATGTAAAGATGCTGCGCAGTTTACGTCCATCTTTTTATCCAAGTTTACCCAACCATGGTCCCCAGTGTTGAGAAAGCAAATACCAATAGGCCTATGTAAAGTTGCAGTAGCCCTATGTCAGTATAATAATAAACATTTTAATGATGTAATAGTTTCAGATGAAAGTATCTGCATATAACCAGGGCCGAACCTAGCTTTCAGGGGGCCCTAAGCTGAATTTGTCTCTGAGGCCCCCAGCGGCAGATGCCTCCTGGCTCAGCTATTATGTTTCACATTTAACAACTTTATGACTCTGCTCTCATCACCTTGACCAATTGTATTTGTGTTTATATGACCAACATTAGACTGAAAACGTCCAGAATATCACAACTACCATAGTCACATGAACAGTTCACAAACATATAAGGGCGGTCAAGATTTTTTAAATTCTAGACATTTTTTTTTCTTTCGTTTCTGGTGGATTTTAATGTATTCCAGTTGGTGAGACTGGGCTTAAATTTACATTATAAAGGGTCCTTGCACCAGTGTAAACACATAGCTGCCCTCACCTCTGCCCGACTCAAAAACAAATGTAGCAGCAGCTGATATTTTGCTACTATAGGAATAAAACAAATTTAATTGTTTTAGAGCGACATTTAACTTGATATATTATATTATTTTCAATATAAATGCATGGGCTCTTGGGGGCCCTCTGGTGGTCTTGGGGCCCTAAGCAGCTGCTTAGTCTTATAGGCTGGACCGGCCCTGCCTATAACTCAAGGTGTGAAGATGCACTACTGTGTTTTGAAAGTATTATTCAAATTTATGATCCACAAATGTTGAACCTCCATTACTGGCTCCAGAAAACTTGACATGTTTATCTTTCTACACCAATGATCTGAAGGTTGGAGGTTGGAGTCCCACACATCATTGGTAGAGTGGTCAGATCCACTGTATACTGGTGTATGAATGTGTGTGTGAATGGGTGAGTGGTTCCTTAATGTAAAGTGATTTGTTATATAAAAAAGTGACCATTTACCATTACCATGTCTAATGCCATCACTTTCTGAAACTACTGTTGATTGATTTATGCTAACAGATGAGGCCTTAAAATTTGTCCCAGTGTTTGTTGGCTGTAGTTAGGTCTAGTTAAAGAGACATTAATTATGTAAATAAGGGCAAAACATCTGAAATCTGACAGTTAAACATCTAATTCCACTTTAGAATTCTGATCTTTCCTCCAGCTCAATTTAAGGATTTTTTAATGTGATGATATTGCATGAACCCAGCCTCAACATATTTGCCACACTAGAATTGGCCTATTATTATTATCTCAAGAACTCCAAAGTAATAAAAATCTCTGCCACTCATTCCTTTTTGTCCATCGTCATCACTTGCAAACAGAACCATCATCCCAACCTCTCTCTCCAAAGCACGCTGCCTCCTCTAGATTTTCTTCCACCTGCTATCTACTCTCACCACAGTGACATCTGCAAACATCACAGTCCATGGAGAGTCCCATCTGACCTCATCTGTCAGCCTGTCCGTCCACACTGCAAACAACAAGGGGCCGAGGGCACTTGATGCAATATGCCACCTCCACCATGTAGTCTCCTCACACCTAGAGACAGTGTTGGGAAGAACTGGTGGTTTTCAGACTCTACAATGGGGAGGAAAAGACAAATCTTCCTATTCACTGATCTTTTCTATTACTGACTAGACCCTAGAAGTCACTGTATTACAAAAAACATCTGCATTTGAACAATACTAATTTTAGCTGTTCCCCTAATTTCATAGGCATACTGGCCTATAGAAGACCCAAAACGCAGAATACAAATATGAGTACCGCATTCTAAGTACTTAAATACTTGTATGTTGAGTTGTGCATTTGTTATGCATTTTTAAAAATACAATTTTAATGGAAAATTCAGACATTTACATTATAGAGAGATGTTTTGTATGTTTTTCCACAAATACCATGCTGTTTAAAGCCTGACGTGTGGTCAAATCTATTTTAGTTTAATAAAAGTAGCTGTAAAAGTAGACTTCCCAACACTGCCTACAGAACAGTTTGTACAGAAAAGATTGTATTTCGTATAATCTGCTATATTTAAAGGATTTCACTATTTTCAGCCGCTCTGATACTTTGTAGTAAAATAAGAATGCTCCAGGTGCTCCGTTTATTCCTCAAACCATGCCCCTGTGCCAACGCCTCTGCTGTTGCTCTAATATAGGGCAGGCTATTTTTAAAACAGGCACAGAATAGAGTGGGTGCAGTGAGGATGTCTACAGGATCACATACAGAAGAGGAGCAGTGTGGAGAGAGACAGACCCAGAGGAGTGAGGTGAGAGTAAACAAAAGGCCTGTCAGGTGCCCCGGACATGAGAGTACACAGCCCAAGGAGGGTCAGCTAAGGGCAGCTAGAAATGGCATACAAGATACACCCATAGACATGATCTTCTGTGTAGCATGCAACTGTTGTAAATTAATTTTCTTTAGTATGACTTAGCTACTTTACACACTTGACAATTCAGCAATCAACCAAATTCCACATTAAAACAGTTTGACACAGAAACACAATAAGCCAGTCCTTCTAATTGAAGTGTATATATGAGTAATGAGATCAAACTAATTTAACACTATCATGCTTCCCAAATGTCTTATTTAATTAAAATAACTGGGAAGAACATTGAAAACATGGGCCGATGAAACAGATATGAGGAGACATCACATTAAAGTAGACATGGGGTACAGCTACAAGCTTGATTGGGGCTTTCTGTGCCCAACAATCCTTCACTGCCATGAACTGCGCCGTACCATCCAGCCGTATGAGTCATCAGCTTCATCTGAATGTCGAATAATTTTTCAAAAAACTTTTCTTTTCTTTTTTTAAGTGTACAACCTTTGTACTACATTATGTGAGGTTTTGCTTCCATTTCCTTTCAAGTTCAAAGACAGACAGGCTTTGTTCGCAGGAGGTCATGTGAATGACACAAAAGGTTTCATGTTTAAATGTGTTTTCTAAAAATAAGTTTATAACTCTTAATTACTGAGTGATGAGCTTTCAGGTCTCTCCAGGGTCAGGGGCTTTTATTTATGAACTGTTGTGTTATGAGTATGTATCTAAATAGGACCACATGCTCTGTCCTGTCTAATAGCAGTTATTCATTCACTCCATACTTGGTGGTGGCAAGATACTATTCGCCACAGTTGCCTTGGGGCAGACTGATGGAAGCAAGGCTGCCAATCTGTGCCATCAGCCCTTCTGACCACTACCAACACTCACCAACACACCATTTTTGTATTAGGCAAAGTAAGTGAAGTGTCTTGCTTAAAGACAAAAAAGGAATAATTTCTCTGACCTTCGTCTCAGTCTATTATGTTGCAGAGGTTCAGGTTCTGCACTTTGCATATTAAACACATTTCCCTCTAAGACAATAAAAAAGTTATGCAAAATGTAGCTAATCCACATGTAGAACAACATACTGTTACTATGGACTGTGTGTGCTCACCCTGTGCACGTCGTGGTCAAACACTGTATCGTGAACATTACAGGCAAACAGGGCAGTGGGCAGGTCGCTCAGGTCCATCATCTCCTCCGCCATGGCCTCCTGGTCTGACTCCCCACACACCATGTCCTCTTCATCCTCCTCATCTTCTTCAGGGTCACTGCTGTACGCCTCTGAGCCACTGCTGCAGCCTTTCAAGCCCTCACGCAGCATGGTGGCGCTCTGGGAGACACATAAAGAGAGAAAGAGGAGGAGGCTCAAAACTTACAATATATCACAATCATTGGTGTGCATTAAAACTTCAACATAACCAGAAGAAAACGTTTTATAAATGAGCAACGACATCTAGTGGCGTGTACACTGAACTGGATTTAGTGACATTTTAATCCCCTGATTCAAATCTAAATATACCACAAATCCCTCACCAGGCTGGTTTTAAAAGGAGTCACAACTCTCAGAAGGATCAAAATAAAGTCTAGATGAACTTTGGGAGATATTTATTTCTACGCTGCAGATCAAGTGGAACAAATCATTGGTTAAAGGCCTGTTGCTCGCTTCTCCAGGATCCGTGTACACGTCCATGAAAGCTTGAGATGCCACGGTGCTGTTTCGGCGCTTACCTCACTGACAGAAGCGGTGAATTCCCTGTAGTAAACAATCAAAGACAATATCCTTCATTTAATCCACCCCTGGCTCGGTGTTTTCCCTTTATAGGCGAGAGTTGTTTATTATTGGATATTCTCTTGGCTCTGGAGGCGAGACCAATCCAGCACCAGAACAACCCCGCATCAGCCAATCAGAGCGCAGCTACAGAGGGGATGCTGCGCGTGCTGTGCGTGCTGTGCGTAACCAAGGGCCAAACACAGTGGCATAAAACACAAGTGATCAGACATATGGAAGTAGGCCCAAAACAAAAACAAAAAAGTTGTTTTGTTACATTTAAGCAGGTCTATTTTTTCAATTGCCCATGTATTGCTTAACCAATTCCGGTATGGTTTAAACAGTTAAAATACAAATATTATACTACTGATGTTCTGAAATACCACTTTGTTGTGTCTTTCAGTGGTCTTTTCTAGACATTCTGTTAATCTCTTGGATTAACTCTCTTGTTTTTCCAGTTTGCAGCTTACTTGTATGTTTCAGCTGACAAAAAAAAAAAAAACAAAACATGCCACTTTCACTGTTATATTTTTTAGCCTATATCTGTTTGTATCCTCCTATATAGAGATAGTTTGTATGAAATATGTCTATTAAAACTAAGCACTTGATATTAACTTTTAATTGCAATGTCTTTATAAACACCAGTCACCAACAATCACAATAATACAATGCAACAGTGCTGCAGTCACTGAAGGCAGTCTGGGTTAACAGGTTAAAGGCACTCATGTTAATCTGCATCACACTTTTTGGTCAAGAAAAAGGACAACATTCATATTAAAGAACATTAAACATGTGTCTTAGAAATGCAGATAAAGATGGGAATGCACACATACTGTTGCCTGACCAGCCAATTGCTCCTTCATTCTGTTGAGAAGTATCAAGTGTGTGGTTGGGGCTGGCAAGGCAACAGATTGTGGTTATACCCAAAAAGCTGATATGGGAATGGAAGGGGGGATACCTGTTCATTTCATTGCATACATTGGCAGTCAGTTTCATTATAAATTAAAAAGGTATGTGCAGTATACCAAGGCACACTTATCATTTCAAAGTGACAGATAACCAAATATACAAAATATTACATTATGTCTTGATTTGAGTTTCCTCTTTTTACATTATTTAAGACAAATAAATAAGGAAGCCATAGGCAGCATTTTAAAATTCCTCTCATTAGTCAGTCTTAAGGTCCAGCTGTATGGGAGAGGCCTGCGCAGAATCGGTGCTGACTGAAGGATGATGTGGTTGGGCAGGAACAGAGGTCACACTGTCGTTGTTCACCAGTGCACCATAAGAGAAAGACCCTTCAGGCTGGACCACAGAGCGCTTGCAGTGGAGGGTCGGGACACCTGTGGAGATCACCAGTCCAATCAGAACACTCTGGAAACTTTGTCTACATACACATTCATAATACGCTTTTGATGAGAGAAAACGGATACGTAGATGTGAAAATTTGCACTAAACACGGTTAAGATCATTATACTTAAGATTTTGCTGAAAATGTTACAAATGTTGACCCAGTTTGGTATATTTTTAGGATTATAATTTGACTGTAATAATAATAATAATAATAATAATAAATAATAATAATAATAATAATAATAATATAAAAATATAATTTGACACTAGGGAAATCCAAACTATCACCTAGCAACCATGTAGTGCACTGGGCTAAAATCTTCCAATGTAGGCCTACACAGAAACTATTATTTAAGACATGAACAAAATAATGTGTTTTTCATATATTAGTAATTAATGTTTAAAGGGTTGGAAGAATGTGAATGTTGTGTGTAAAACTATCATTTATATTTACAACAGATATTCCATCAAAATTAGAACAAAATATCACTGGATAGTGATGAGTTAATTATAATTAGAGGTCAGTCCATAACCTCCCATTCATATATTGTAAGGGGTCAAGAGTGCAGAATATTATATAGCAGTAGTATTTACAAACCATTAGCCACGTCCATGGTCACATAGGGCTCAAAGGCCTTGGTCCTCTTCCTGTTCCGAGTGATGAGGAATGCTCCCAGGAAACAAATAGTAGTTCTACAATAAGCAGACAACAATAAGACAGGAATAGGAGCACATACTTGTGCAGGGAGGAGGCCCATATTACTCACCCTAACAGAAACATGCAGATATGTAGAATGTCTTCATGATTAAATTCCTCATAAAATACCGCACCTGACACAAAAAGCTTACATCAGTCAATACTGTCCACAAAATTATGTACTATTTATGATCTGAGGTTTAAAAGCTTTATATTAAAAAACACAAAAAGTAAAAAGTTGATTTAGCCAAAACACACTAAAATGTAAAAACTGTTGATGCAATGAACATGAATCAAAACACAAGGCAAAAGGTATAGGGCAGTTTGAAGGACATATTTGTGAATGACCAAAGTTAATTTTACAAAAGCACAGAAAGCTGTAACTTACCTGCTATGATGGCTAAGACAGTGGAAATTATGTAATTGACACTTGCAATCAGTGAGGAGTCGTTCAGAGCACAAGCTTGAGACAGAAATCTATGCAAAAGTGACAAAAACAGGGCAATTAAAAACATCTCTAAATGTCTCAATTACATTGGCATATCTTTATTGACTCACATGGCCTGGAAGATCACTGATGTGCACATACATACAAACATAACATAGAAAATAGGGTATTGCAACTGCATAGATCTTTCAATTGTCAGAATCAACATGGCCGACACTGCCTTCACAGTGATCACCGTCACAGAGCCTGCAGAGCAAACAAAACAGTAACAAAGAGAAGCATTCATACACTGATGTTAATATTTGCTTGTTGCTTGTGTGTGAAACTAAATTAATGTCAACAGCACTTATGTAATTCCAAGAAATACTCCCTCCCCAGTCCTTCAAATATGCAGTGACTAAACCAGTTCTGAAAAAAGTCATCTTGAACCTAATCTATTAGCCAACTATAGACCCATCTCTAATCTTCCCTTTGTTTCAAAAAT
This sequence comes from Periophthalmus modestus, assembly GCA_019594935.1. Classification (NCBI taxonomy): domain Eukaryota; kingdom Metazoa; phylum Chordata; class Actinopteri; order Gobiiformes; family Gobiidae; genus Periophthalmus; species Periophthalmus modestus. Next base: position 15,804,627 of record JAIEZT010000068.1, read on the forward strand.
TCTTGAAAGCGTTGTAGTTAAACAGCTTTGTTGCCACCTACAGGCTAATAATTTATTTTAAGTTTTCACTCAAGTTTCAGAGTTCACCATAGCACAGAAACTGCACTACTTAAAGTCATAAATGACTTATAATTAGCTGCTGACAATGGACTGGTCTCAGTCCTGGTTCTGTTGAACTTCAGTGCAGCATTTGAGTATAAGGAACCTCGGAGTCTTGATCTTTGATCAAGAGCTCTCATTCACAGAGCTCTAGCCATACAGATTTGAACTTTATCTGTAAACGGATGCACATTAGTCCTGGACACATGTGTAACCTGCCTGTCCTGGTTTAGCCCTGGTTTAGCTCTGGTTTAGTCTATGGGAGTGGATCTCTCCTTCATTGTGGTTCTCCTCAAAGTTTGTACTTTTCCCATTGGATTTTTTTTTTTGTTTTTTTTTTTCTGCAGGAGGGTATAAGGACAGGGGGTTAAATTACTGATCTTGTTAAGCCCTGAGAGACAACTGCTGTTGTGATTTTGAGCTTTACAAAAATAAATTGAAATGAATTGAAATTACCCAGCAAAGCAACCAGAAGTAGAATGATAATAAGATAGTCACAACGCCGTCTTTTGTAGAAGTAGAGAAGCAGGCAGAATATGATAACCTCAATGAACTGTGGAACAAAAAATACAGAATATTAAGAAATCCCATTTTGGGGTAACGATCATGTCAATTCAATGTTGAATAATAATATAGCTCTACACTCAAACAGAGACACACCCTCCTACTCCTCCTATTGGTCAGTGCCTGTCATGCAGACGAAGTTGACCTACCAGAGTGAAATGTGAACTTGAGATGAGTTACTTTGGTCAATTCAAGTGTACACAAATCCTGCTGAAATTAAAATTGTGGCCTAGGCTCTAAAAACTGTGACATGAACTTGACATTTCTCACATCCCTACTAAAGTGTATAAAAAATTGTGTAAAAAATGTTTTAAAAAGTTACTGAATTTCATTAATTGCACTCTGACTAAGTTTGGGTTATTTCTGACTTACCAGATATAAAAGAACAGGCCAAGCCACAAGGTGTTTCACAACATTCTCTGCATCAAGTTTTTCATGAGAGTTTGGTCCGAAAGATACAAAAAGATAAGATCCGCCAATGGTTAGCAGGCAGCCAAAAAATGACAAGCCATAGCGTTCTGAAATAAGAGACAGTTATACATACATTTACACACTAGAGGTTAATTTTATAGACACACTGGGTAACAACTTACTTGCAAATTCTTTGGCCTTCAACTTTTCTCGGAGGAAAATAAAACCCAGAATTGAGCTTGCTAAAAATGAAAACAAAAAACGAAAAATGTGGTATTATTTCAATTTAAGCCAAAATACAATACAAAGCAATGGAAGCAATAATTGTCTAAAACTCTAGTTAACTCACCGAGGAGAGACACAGCATTTAGAGGAGCCACGAGGGACAGTGGAGCAAAGGCATAGGAGGTGAAGTTGGCCGACTCTCCCAGACAAGTGAGGACAAAACCACACCACCAGGTTTTAGTGCGGTAGAAAAATCGAGGATCATTGGTGCCCGCCAAGGTCACATGGCCCAGCTTCTGCAAGGGGGATACAAAATACACAGTTGTTGTCTACAGATTGTATTAAATCATGACGTAGTAGATAATGGTCATTTGGGCTGTTGGTTAAGTAAACCCATGTAAATACACATTTATTTTCTTATGAATTATGAATGTTTCTACAAATCAAATAACTTGTAACTTGTGCTTTTTACTCAAACATAACAAAATGTTTAGTAGAACTGTGTAATCAAACTTCTATCAAACCATAATTTATCATAAATTATAATTAGCATGAGGCTGCTTTAATAAAGTCTACAGTCTATTTTATAGCTGTCAAAGAGCTCAGAAATAACTATTTTTGTATAAAATAGAGTACTAAAATTAAAAGTATTCATTTGTAATTGTTAATTTTTTTTGTTTGCCTTCCTCAGGTCTGTGTATTAAATAATAGTGAAGAGACAATTTCCACAAAATGAGACATGAGATTGGGTCCATGAGAATGAGACAATTGTTTGAGACTTTTTAAAAAACAATTAAATTAATTGTGCGATCCTGTTCACAATTTTGACTGACAATTTTTTTAATTATTTCATTAAATATCATTCATTGTAGCACTGCTAGGAGCACACAAGAGATGTAACACAGTCTGGACTATTGGAAGTCCACAACTTAACCTGTTAATCTCACATCTTTCTCTGGAACTGTTTTATTTTCACAGTTTTCAATTTTGTCCTTCTCCCATGTGTGTGGGTTTCCATAAAAACAAGTTGTGTTTTTATCCCCATTCAATTGGCTTCCCATTCATTTTAGTTGAGTTTATTTTTAAATGTCAATGCACTTCATGGACTGGGCCCTGCATACATCTCAGACCTTTTGTTACTGTTTTACTGTACTGTCATATTTATTCATTTTTATTCTATATATTATGCGATGGGTGTGTGTATGTTGATGTCATCTTTGTGAAACACTTTGGAGACATTGGGCAAACAGAGTTGTTATGGTAAAAGAATGTCTAGGTTTTGAAAATAACCCCACCTGAATTGTTAAAGCGATGCTGACCAACAAATTACCAAAGATGGCAAGCAAAGTACCGATGAGATTATCCTGAGAAAGGAAATAAGACATAGATCAGATCATAGGCCTGGACACAAAATGACTAATAACATTTGGTAGTAGCCAGCCAGGACATCAAAATAACAAACTAACACATCAAACACATCATATTTGTACTGAAATTACAAAATAATCATGAATATTAAAATAAAATAGTAGCGAGCAGATGATACAGATCAGAAAGATGGAAGTATAGAGTCAGGAAGAAGGCACAACAACAGATCTCACCGTGTACGACTCTCCGAAAGCTGTGCTCAGACCCATCCCTGTTCTTTTCCGAGACCGAGCTCACACAGAAGTTACACATTTAAACTGTTTGTACATTCCATATGTCAACAAAAGAAACTCTTAAGTACTTTCCTCATTATAATATTCGTTGAAAGCTACACCTGTCTTCTTCCGGGATCTGTGCGTCAGAGCCACGCGCTTACGTCACGCCTTTACTTCTTCTTCGTGTGTGCTGCTGACAAACAGTGTAGTGCGTAATGTTTAGCGCCACCTCCTGGATAGTGAAGAGTGTGATCCAAACTGAAAAGGCTGCTCCTGGTACTCCAAATTCACAATCTCTGTTTTTGATAGCCTCGCTTTACTCAATCAGCCATTCCCAAAGTGTTCGGTGTCAATGCGATCATGCTGTAACTGACTTTTTGGCTGGCGTGACCTAAAATATGTCTGTGTCAGTTTTCAGTCACTTTGCACTTTGTAACTCTCATTATACTGGTGGAACTTTGAACCAGCAACCTCGGGCATAATAAAACTATAGTGTAATTTACATTTGGATCAGAGTAACCTACATAATGTTTCTGTCAATTTTCAATAAGTTTGCATGAAATAATTTCTGTCTCTGTATTTGGAAAGTTCAATATAAAATAATTTAAGTTCCCACAGTCCAAACGATAAAGAATATAATCCAAGGTCCAACTGATTTTTTTTTTTTTTTTGCATGTTATTGTGAACCCAGTTAATCCCCCAGGTTTGGTGATAATCGGATAATTTTGGATTTTTTATGTATGCTATAGGGGGCGCTAAAGTCACCTTGGTCATGTGCTCTTTATTCTATGCAGACTTTGAATTTGGACTGTTAAAACTTTATCTCTGTAGGCTGATGCACGTGGCGGTGAGCAGGTATCAGGAAAAGACATTTTTGTCGGCGTGTTACACTCAATGAATGCCCAAGAAAAGTGTATAACTATTGATTATAAACATGTCTAGATGTGACATGTGGAGTCTGAGCTCAACTGGACCAAAAATCTAGGACTAGATAGGTTTCATATAAATGTACGTCAAAGTAGCGTCAGAAATGTCACCCAATATGGCAGTGTCCTGTTTGATATAGAGTAGAGCTCCAATTATGTTTAAGATTGTCTCATGTGGTATCACTCCTATAAATGACATGGACCTCAGACAAAGTGCACCTGTCTCCCGAAGAGCACATCTGTTTGCTATGTTTGCACCACCCAGAGAACAAATACGACAAAGATGAAAAGTTATCCGTATTATAAATGCTAAATTATTTTTTTAAGAATTATTGAACGAATATTTGGGGAATTTAAATAGCTGTTTGTTGTAAATGCAGTATTACATTTACCCAGCAGAGGGCAGTCACATACTTTGTTTTACTCGACACGGTCACACCGCCTGAACGAGCTTTAAGAGTCTGTCCCAAAATGATCAGGCAGCGCTTCACCTCGCTATTAAAATCCTCAGTCAGAGGAGACAGACAGTTAATATTGCATTAATCTGAAGTGTGGGTTTAAACCTCCTGATCTCACTGTGCTTGGATCAGGAGATGATGTGGTTCTCTGCAGTGTCCATCAGAGGGACGCTGTTGAATTATTGTTGAATCCTCATATCTAATGTAAACAGCTGGATCTCCAACAAATCTGATCTTTGAAACTGGCCATTTCCACTCTCAAGGGATTATATGATAGACTAATCCACCACTATACTCTATGTTTCTTGGCCTTTACAGCAACTGGACCAAGGAAGGTGCATTCTGCCACAAAATGCTCCATACACTTACTTAAATGATTATTAAATTAAATAAGATAGGAATCTCTACTTAGATGCAAAAAAATACATCAAATAAAAGTTCTGATTCTTTAAAGGTGAACTGTGTAACTTTTCTGATGGAGCGCCTGCCACCTGCTATTCTGCAAGGTTAATGCTTTGCCCAGAATGTTCCCCAGTATGGCTTTAAACTTATCTATTTCCATGTAGCCAAACAGATGACAGCAGATAGGCCCGATTTAGGTGTGTTTGAGCAATAAAATCACCTGTAACTGAATATATGCAGGGTACATAAGTTTAATAACATCTCCATGGAAACAAGAAGGTGGCTAATCCTCAGTAAGAGAGATTAAAGTGCATCTCTGATTCAAGTACAAATAAATGTATAGTTGCACTGACCTATGGATCTTATGTTGGAGCCAAAGAACACACTGTCTGAGGTATGTCGCCTGAACAAGCTCGTCTAACTTCCTGAAAAGCTTTGAATAAATTAACACTATTGACTTATTGATGGATAGATTTGCCGCATTGACACTTTGAGGGCTGTAATTGGATGACAGTTAGGGACCCAAAATGACTACGCAAGATGAATTCAAATGCATTTACCAGGCAGTTTGTTAAGATCTACTCATATAATGTATAAGACGAAAGAAAAAAATTAAAAGACATTTGTTTTATTCATGAAAATGTTTGTGTTTTGTTGCAATATGTCTGCCTATGGTGGTGCTGTTTTAGATACTCGAATAAAAAAGCTGTCCATAACAAATTTAAACCTAATTTATATAATAAACTTAAATCTTTAAACTTTTACTCTGTGGTTAAAAAGGATACTGTTTTGTTTCATTTAAAAAGCCTATTCTCTGATCTATGTTATAATGTTGTTTCTCATCAAAAACTGACCTGGAGTTGTGTTCTGTTTCATTCGCACATGTTTAAGACACAAACACTGCATTTTTAGGCTGAGGTCTTCGCTCAAACTGAAAACACTCTGCTCCACCTTGTGATGTCATGCAGTAATACAGGAAGTGCTCCAATCCACACACCTTCACGAGAATAATTTGTATGATTTCAGCTCTGGAACTGCTCATCTCTACTGAACAAGAAATAAAAGGAGCTGTTAACTTGAAAACTACTACTTCATGACATCACAAAGTGGAACAGAGCATTTTGACCTTTGGAGATGTAGACAGACTAATAATAAACGGTGGCTGTCAAACATGTGTGAATGAAACAAAACACTACTCAAGGTATGTTTTTTGTGGAGGTAACAGCATTAGAATAAGACTTAAAGCTCACAAGAGTCCATTTTGAGTAATAAAAGACCTTTATATCCCGAAAGTACTGGTCTGAAAACATCAAGTGAATGACAAATAATTAGTAATTAGTAAAAGTAATTGGAAAAATTACCCAAAGAACATGGATTTTAATAAAACGTTATTTCTATTTGTTGTTTAATATTGAATTGCACATGATAAATAAAAACACGATAATTTTCAAGATTACAAGAAATCAGTTGAAATTGTGCCTTTGTTGAATATTTGAAGTATATACAGATCCATAAATATGAATTACTTTCTTTTTCTCTCCAAAAAGTTCTGTCGGTGGGATGGCTCTCACTTGTACCACAATTAAATGAGATATGATGTAGACGCCGCATCCGGGAGACATGACTGTGATGATGTAAATATTCAAATGTTCACTGGTCTGCCCATATATGCCACAGTGAGACCTATATACAGGCTTTAATGCTTTGACCTGTCCAGCCAGTTCAACAGTACACGTTACAAGTGCTAGTTTCACAGCCACACGTCTTCATGGACTTGTGGGCTCCCCTGCAGGACTGTCCAGAGAATCACTAGGTCTTTCTTCATCCGACTGTCTTTCATTTTTGCTTTGACAAACAGTCCCCAGCACTTTGGCACTGTGCTCCTGTGCCTTGGCCCTCAGAGCGGCGATGCTGTTTTCTCTCAGTTCCTCTTTGGACATGATGGACTTGCTCTCCGCCCTCTTGTCCTCCACGTCTGCTTCTCCATCTCGCTGAGGGCCCCGGCTGCTGCTGCTGCTGCTGCTGCTGCTGCTGCTGCTGCTGTGGTGGGGGGTGAGGGGGGGAGTCGCACTGTCCTGGGGCCTGGGGAGCGCCGCCCTCCATAGACTTTTTGTGCATCCCTGCAAAAAGTTGCGGGTATTCAGATTTAGAATAGCGCCTGTTGATTGGTAAGCCATCTTGTACTGGAAACAGTAAGCAAAAATATAGTGCTGGTTTAGAATGGTGTTTGGATGGACAATTGTAATGCAATGTCATGGGAGCGGACCAGTGTGAGGCTTTAGGCCATAGAGGCATTATGTTGGTAAAGTCATTCTTGTCAGTTTAAGTATAAATATTAAACACACAATGCTATACCAAAAGAAAGGAGAATGTTTTTCCTACTGACTCTGGAAAAAATATAAAGTCTGAAAGTATATATTGCAGGCTCTATGCACACAGTGTAAGTAGCTTCAGTATTTGTTTATACAAATCAAAATTCAAGGTCCTTATTGGCTTACATAAAATGCAGGTTGTGCTATAAGTTTGTCCCAAACTTAAGTGTATTCTGATGTTTCTGTCATTAAATTCGTTCATATATTGAATTTCTATTGGAGCCATAAGAAGGGAGAGCCTCACCGAGCAGCCAGGGAGCACAGGACTCCATGATGCCGTCTTTAGCAGACTTGAGGATGGACTCGGGCAGAGGGATGGAGTGTCTGACCATGGCTCCGTACAGTCCATATTCCGCCATGACGGTGCTGCGGCCCCAGCACTTCTCCCTCTTCCTCCACTTGGCCCTGCGGTTTTGGAACCACACCTGCAACAACCATGAAGTTTATCTTATAAATATAACATCATTTCATTCAAGCTAACATGTTAATCTTTTTTATGTGTACATGCATTTACTGGCCATTATCAGTCATGAAGCCACTTAGGCCTAGAGTTGCCACAAAGTTCTCTCAGAAAAAAATAATGACCTTTTCTTTTTTTAAGCTTATGTTCTTATGTCGTTATTAATGTCTAAATTTAAACACCTGCATTGTGTTGATGGTCTATTGTGAATTAAACATAATTCACAATTGATATTTTTAGGCTTAATTAGCCTGCATATGAATTCATTCCTGCTTTAAGGCTTTAAAAGATCCAAATAATACACATTTTGGGTCATCCCATTATTGATTGCATAGGTTAAGATAACAAGTGAGCACTTTTGATTCTTCCCTTCATTGATTTCCCATAGCACTAGGACTACAGGTGTGAGGGATGTATGCCTGCTGTCAGTGCTCATCTGCAGCACACAACTTATAGGTGCTCTAACTCACTGGGACAGTTAGGCTGCTGGCTGCACTGCACCTGTCCAGTGTCCACGGCACAGACCAAACTGAGGAGCCGCGCCAGGGCCTCTGTGGCTCTGTGAGGCCGAGGAGGAGGGGCCTCAGACACTCATATTCAATTGAAACCGATCCAAGCATTTAGAGGCCTCTTTTGGAGGCAATTCTGATGATAACCTCCTTTTCCATAGGAGACACTTTTTATGAGAAATTGCTTCTCTGGCCCTCAAAAGGCGCTGCCGCTGAAGCTGCGAGGAGGAGCGACCCTGGGGCACGCTGAGGCTGATTGAAAAATAAGTTAATTTCAGGCCCAATCGATGGCGGCCAAGCGGGCAAATATCACGGGAAATTAAACTAGCTGGACTCGCGGGAGCAGCGCTATTGACCCGTGCTAATAAATTCAATGTAGTTATTTCATTTGAACTCCCTGCGCCTCTCCAGCAGCAGCCACGGCGTCTGATTTAACTAATTACACTCAATGAGAAAATTGGGTGTTCATTTTATTTGGGAGAGGTTCGTTATTTATTTGCCTCTATTATTTATTCTGGGCTGTGGTGTTGCCGCGCGTAATGAGAAGAAGATTAAAAGGCGCGCGGCAGATGGATGGTCCAGGTCACGCGGCAATCTCCTTCCGCCTTGAGCGCTTGATTAGGTCGTTAGCGGCTGCTTTTCCGACAACAAATTGTTTCACATCCAACTGAGACTGATGGGACTTGATGCGGTGTCCTGGCTCTGCGCAGAGAGGAGGGCTGCACGGGCTCGATTTACGAGGAGCTACGACGTCTTTCTTTTTCACACTACAAGGCTGCGCCACGGGCCCGGGCCAATTTCACCCGCGTTATTGACGCAGAGAGGCGCGTGCGTAAACTGCACCAAACATGAACTGTCATCTGCCCAGAGTAACACAAACACAACCACACAACTGCCCAGGGTAACACAAACACACATCTGCCCAGAGTAACACAAACACACATCTGCCCAGAGTAACACAAACACAACACACATCTGCCCAGAGTAACACAAACACACATCTGCCCAGAGTAACACAAACACACATCTGCCCAGAGTAACACAAACACAACCACACATCTGCCCAGAGTAACACAACCACACATTTGCTCAGAGTAACACAAACACACAACTGCCCAGAGTAACACAAACACAACCACACATCTGCCCAGAGTAACACAAACACAACCACACATCTGCCCAGAGTAACACAAAACACAACCACACAAACTGCCCAGAGTAACACAAACACACACATCTGCCCAAGTAACAACACACATCATCTGCCCAGAGTAACACAAACACAACCACACATCTGCCCAGAGTAACACAAACATTTGCTCAGAAACACAAACACACAACTGCCCAGAGTAACACAAACACACCACACACATCTGCCCAGAGTAACACAAACACAAACACACACATCCCAGAGTAACACAAACACAACACACACTGCCCAGAGTAACACAAACACACATCTGCCCAAGTAACACACATCTGCCCAGAGTAACACAAACACAAACCACACAACTGCCCAGAGTAACACAAACACAACCACACATCTGCCCAGAGTAACACAAAACACAACCACACATCTGCCCAGAGTAACACAAAACACAAAACACACATCTGCCCAGAGTAACACAAACACAACCACACATCTGCCCAGAGTAACACAAACACAACCACACATCTGCCCAGAGTAACACAAACACAACCACACATCTGCCCAGAGTAACACAAACACACATCTGCCCAGAGTAACACAAACACAGATCTGTCCAGAGTAACACAACTACAAACACACATCTGTCCAGAGTAACACAAACACAACAACACATCTGCCCAGAGTAACACAAACACACATCTGCCCACAGTAACACAAACACACATCTGCCCAGAGAAACACAACCACACATCTGCCCAGAGTAACACAAAACACACATCCCAGAGTAAACACACACAACAAAAACACATCTGCCCAGAGTAACACAAAACACACATCTGCCCAGAGTAACACAAACACACATCTGCCCAGAGTAACACAAACACACATCTGCCCAGAGTAACACAAACACACATCTGCCCAGAGTAACACAAACACACATCTGCCCAGAGTAACACAAACACAAACACACATCTGCCCAGAGTAACACAAACACAACCACACATCTGCCCAGAGTAACACAAACACAACCACACATCTGCCCAGAGTAACACAAACACAAACACACATCTGCCCAGAGTAACACAAACACAGATCTGTCCAGAGTAACACAACTACAAACACACATCTGTCCAGAGTAACACAAACACAACAACACATTTGCCCAGAGTAACACAAACACGCATCTGCCCAGAGTAACACAAACACAACCACACATCTGCCCAGAGTAACACAAACACAAACACACATCTGCCCAGAGTAACACAAACACAACCACACATCTGCCCAGAGTAACACAAACACAACCACACATCTGCCCAGAGTAACACAAACACAACCACACATCTGCCCAGAGTAACACAAACACAAACACACATCTGCCCAGAGTAACACAAACACAGATCTGTCCAGAGTAACACAAAACAACAACACACATCTGCCCAGAGTAACACAAACACGCATCTGCCCAGTAACACAAAACACAACCACACATCTGCCCAGAGTAACACAAACACAAACACACATCTGCCCAGAGTAACACAAACACAAACACACATCTGCCCAGAGTAACACACATCTGCCCAGAGTAACACAAACACACACTGTGTGTAAACATCACACTTATAGTCTATGGTCTTTATAAATCATTTTTGGTCCTATTTAGAACATTAAACATGAATAGTTTATTTTATATCAGCTGATTAAAGAAAAGATCATGTTGGCTTTATAAAAACTGAATTATCAGGTCTAAAAATGTTTTCTCAAACGCGCAGTTTCTAGTGTTGTAAATGTTACACATATTTGCATGTTACCATATGCACATATGTGTAGCAATAAATGTATCTATTATAAAGTATGTATAATATATGCATAAAATAACAGCAAGCTTTTAAAATTACAATACCAAAAAAAAAAAAAAAAAAAAAAAAAAAACAACATATTCTCATCATCACTTTTAAATGTTTGGAGAAGTCACTGTCGGCTCTGCGCACAGATAATTAACCTCATTTAACGGCATCACACGTGTTTGCATAAAACAGTCGTGTAAAAGTAGAATGAAACACTCCCGTGACCAGTGGGCCGTGAACGTGTCTTTTACCTGTATCCGGTCCTCGGGCAGCTCCGTCTTCATGGCCAGCATCTCTCGTGCGTAAACGTCCGGATAGTGCGCTTCGTTAAAGGCC